>SKCR01032040.1:0-221875 GCA_019454045.1 Zanthoxylum bungeanum
ACTGTAATGCCCACAGTTTTTTCATTATTTATTTATTTATTTTTAAAAATATCAGTCTATTCATTGATTTCAATATGCGGTTGATATTAAATTAATATCTAATAAAAAAAATCATCAATATCATTAAATTTACGTATTAACTTATAGCTGCCCAAAGAATGATAGGTACAAGGTCATCGCAAAAATTTTTATATTAGGTGCTTGACTTGAATAATGATCATTTCCTAAAATTGAGTTTATTGAAATCGCAATGTGTGAAAATTGATTTTGTTTCTCGTATATTTTACATAAAATTATCAATTAAAAATAAATATAATTTTTTAACAGTAAAAAATATTGTTCAGTTTTAAAACACGAGTAAGATTTATTAATATTCGATTTGATACTAAATTGAATTTCATAATATATTATAAAATTATGATTGATTATATTAGATAAAAAATTTAAAGATATATCTAACTTTTATCATACACTATTATTAAAATAGTGTGATAAAAAAAATTATGAAAAAATTAATATAATTCAACGCAATTAATCAAAAAAATTTAAATGAAACAATACATGCAAGTGGAAATCAATAGATCCATGATTACAAGCATCAATAATGTGTAAAGTTCTGATGATTAATTAATTTTTTTTTTCCTGGTTTCAATTTTGTGGCGAAATTTCTTTGAAAAGTTAAATGCATTCGCTGTACTGATGGATAGCTATTCACATATACAAGAAAAAATGAAGTTTAAAATAAATGACCTGGAAGCCCATCTGTCCTGCATTATTGCAAAATGAAAGGTATGTTTTTCCAGTCCACAGAGTCAACCCATGATTATATATGTTCAGAAAATTTCAAATACAGCTGCTGTGGCTTCTTGCCGCCTTCGTCTTTTTCCATGAAATTAGTAAATATCATATTTTGTGTAATTTATTTGTATCAAAATATCATCCATCACAAATAATTTTGAAGTTATTTTTTTTGATCATTAGGTATCCGGACCAGTTTATGTGTACCTCAATTAATCTTTGGGACCTATGGCTCATGCCCTCAGATGTCTCCCAACACACATTAGGGCAAATCGTTGATTTTTATACCAGAGGCATGACATCAAAAAAATGCATATAGTGAGATTCAAATCTTAAATTTGTATTGAAAGATAGCAAACCACTAAAGATACAAGTCTTTATAATAAGGCAACTCTTGGGGTAAAAATATCAACTAATAAAATATAATATCAATAATTTGTTATTAATTAATATCTATTATATGTACGGTTGGTAAAAAGTCCTAAATTACGATCATGATTCGAGATTTTATATCATTCAATATGAGATTCTTGATAATTTTTCATCCCGAATTCATAGAATCCTATCTCATTATTTAAAAAATCTCAAATCTCAAATTTTTATCTCGATTGAAAATCTTATAGGAATTTAAAATAAATTTTCATGTCGATTACATGATTAGGTGGAGATCTTGCCAAATCCCTACCCGATCGGTTTCCAATCCTAATTATATGAATGTAATCTACCGTAAGATTTATTGCTTATTAGTTACAATGATAACTTCAAACTAGTCATGTTCATATTAATTCTATTTTAAAAACTTTACACATTAATGATCAGAGACGAATAAGTACTTGTTAATTTAATTGATAATATCTTTAAAAATTACAAAAATGTAATTCTTTGTTTTTAAAATAATAAATGAATTTACATGGTTTCTGATAAGATTGCACAATCAAGATGAGCAATTGAAGGGAGAAAATCAAGGGATCTCAAATCTTGAACATTTGTAACTTTTATCTAGTAGTTAATTCTTTCATTTATTGTAATCTTTTCTATTTTAAATTCAAACAATGTGTATAAATAGTGCTTAATGGCATTATGAATATTAAGAGAGAAATATTATTCAAACTTGTCTTCTCTTCATGTATCAGAGCTAAGATCCATTATCTAATTTTTTTTTTCCGACCAGGCCAAATCCTCCCCCTTCTCTGTTCAATGGCCACCGACGGTACCCAAAATGTCATCCCCAATGCCCAAGACCCTACAAAACCTCTCATCATTGTTACTATCCATAACTCAATCAAACTCACATCAACAAATTACCCTCTCTGGAAAACCCAAATCGAAGCCATTCTCATCGGCTATGACTTACATGACTACATTGATGGAAATCATCCCACCCCACCACGTACCATCACCACAAATAACGTTACTTCTCCCAATTCAGCACATCGCACCTGGCTACGCCAAGACAAACTAATCTTTGCAGCTCTGGTCGGCACCCTCTCACCACCTCTAGTTCCTCTCATCACCCAATCTACCACCACCTATGAAGCCTGGCAAAACCCTTGCCAACACCTATGCCCGTCCATCTCGTGGTCATATCAAACAACTAAAAGATCATCTTAAACACATCACCAAAGGCCCAAAAACAATAACCGAATACATGCAATCTATCAAAACCACAGCCGATCAACTAGCTGCCCTTGGAAAACCTCTTGACCATGAAGATCTAATTGAAAAGGTGCTCGATGGACTTGATGATACCTATCAGTCTATCATCGACTCTGTCAATGGCCGTGATTCCACTATTTCATTTGATGAACTCCATGAAAAACTCATCAACAAGGAGTTATCTCTCAACAACAGGACTAAACCCCCTTCCCACCCGGCATCTGCCCATCCCACCAATGTTCGGACCTACAACCGACCTCATCCTAATCACACTGCCCAGCCCGTTCGGTTTGCACCCACCACCAACCCTCAACCTACCAGAAAACTCTCCCACCAACCCTAGATCGACCGACCACCTCCTCGTCCTTTTCTTGGTCGGTGCCAATGGTTCCACACTCATGGTCATGTGGTCTCCCAATGCCCTCTCTTCCGCCAAAACTTCCCACGTGCGCAACAACCAGCCCGTCCCACCAACTCGTCCAACCCTCGCCCGAGCAGTCCCTGGCAATATCAAGCCAATGTCATCACCACCTCTTCCTCAAACCCCGCCTGGCTTCTTGACAGTGGAGCCTCGCATCATGTCACTACTGACCTCAACATCTTGCTCTCCACAATCCTTATGACGGCACAGATGAAAAATCATGATCGGTGACGGCACTGCACTCCCCATTTCCCATCACGGTTCTACTCTCTTAATACTCTGACTCACTCTTTCAACTTATCTAATGTTTTATATGTTCCCACTATGAAACGTAATCTTATCTCCATTTCTCAGTTTGCAATTCCAATAACACTTCCATTGAGTTCTTACCCTCTTCCTTTAATGTGAAGGATCTCCGCACGGGGGCAATTCTGTTACAGGGTCGGACTAAAGATGGTGTATACGAATGGCCGACCTCCCCCACTCGGTCCCCTCTCATTGCTTTTTCAAGTGTCAGAACTACTATACCTGAGTGGCATCATCGGCTCGGGCACCCGTCATCGTCGGTCTTCAAAACTATCATGTCTTCATTTAATTCAGATGTTTCTCGTTCCTCTTATCTTAATTTCAATTGTAATTCGTGTCAATGCAATAAAAGTCACAAGCTACCGTTCTCTTCATCTACTCTTACTACATCTACACCTCTTGAGGTTATATACACTGACTTATGGACCTCCCCGGTCTACTCGTTTGATAACTTCAAATACTATATAATCTTTGTCGACCACTTCACCCAATATATTTGGCTTTATCCCCTCAAACGAAAGTCGGATACCGAGATGTATTTGTGCGCTTCAAGGCACTAGTAGAAAAATTCTTCAACCGACCAATCCTAACTCTCTACTCTGACAATGGGGGGGAATATCAAGCTCTCTCTTCCTCCTCACAATCCATGGGTCTCCCATCTCACTTCCCCTCCTCACACTCCAGAACACAATGGGTACTCTGAACGTCGTCACCGACATATCGTCGAAACAGGTCTCTCTCCTTACCCACTCATCCATGCCTCTCTCATATTGGCCCTTTGCCTTTTCCACTGCACGTCTACCTTATAAACATCGCATGCCTACACCAACTTTACACCACAAATCACCCCTATCTCCAACTACTCGGCCATATGCCGAACTACTCAAAACTGCGCAGCTTTGGCTGTCTCTGCTACCCTTGGCTTCGTCCTTTACACATCTCACAAACTCGAGTCCAGGTCCTCTCCCTGTGTCTTCGTAGGATATTCCCTCACTCAGAGAGCTTATCTCTGTCTCGAGCCCTCCACATATAGACTTTACACCTCCCGACATGTCCGCTTCGTTGAGTCAATTTTTCCTTTTGCCACATCACAAAAGTCCCCTCCCCGTACCACCCATCCACCGTCTCTGACTGGTGCTCCATGACCTTCCCGGTACTAAACTCACCATCACCGACTACCGACCCTGCACCCCCACACAGAATTCCCCACCCACTGGTGCTCCTATCCAACCCCGCCCTCCTTTACACAGCAATTCCACAAAGTACCACCACTTCACAAGTAATAGCCGATCAACCAAACCCCGACCGACCACATGAAACATCCCAGAATACCACCAATGCCCGACCACACCACCGACCACATAACCCATCGCACCAACAACACAACCCCGATCACACAGACATCGAACGCTCCCCCGACCTACCAACCCTCCCCATACACACAACCCCGACCAACCACATGCCCACTCCCGACCACACCCGACCCAGACCACACAACACCGACCGACCACATGATCACTCAACATCAACCAACATAACCCGCAACCACAACCGACCACCCTCATCAACCCTCCAGTATAGCACGTGTCATTGTCACACGCTCCAAGAACAACCTCCATAAACCGATCCAAAAACTTAACCTCAACACCCAGCTTCATCAACCTACACTCGAACCTTCCACCATTACCCAAGCCCTCAAGGACCCTAAATGGCGCCAAGCTCTGTCAGAAGAATATAATGCTCTTCTTCACAATGGGACATGGGAACTAGTGCCACCCAGTCCCGACCAGAACCTGGTCGGCTGTAAGTGGATCTTTCGCACAAAATTTAATGCTAATGGTTCTATTGACAGGTACAAAGCTCGATTAGTTGCCAAAGGATTCCATCAACGTCCCGGTGTGGATTATTATGAAACCTTCAGCCCAGTCGTCAAGCCGACCACTGTTCGAATTGTTCTCAGCCTTGCGGTTAGTCAAGGATGGTCCCTCCGACAACTTGACATCAACAATGCCTTTCTTCAAGGCACTCTCACTGAAGATGTCTATATGTCCCAACCTTTGGGCTTCATTGATCGGGATCACCCCCATCACGTCTGTAAACTTCGCAAGGCCATCTACGGTCTCAAACAGGCCCCTCGAGCATGGTACCATGAACTCCGTCAATTTCTTCTACGGTCCGGCTTCACCAACTCACACGCCGACACCTCCTTGTTCATCTTCACCAACAGCAACACCACATTATATCTCTTAGTCTATGTCGACGACATCATCATTACCGGAAATAATGTTCAAGCTGTCCACAGATTCATTGACCAACTCTCACAGCGCTTCTCTCTCAAGGATCTTGGCCAACTTGCTTATTTCCTTGGGGTGGAGGTCACTACCCACAACAATGATCTTTTCCTAAGTCAACGCAAGTACATTTCAGATCTGCTCACCAGAACCCACATGATTGACGCCAAGCCCGCCCCAACCCTCTGGCAACAAACCCGACACTCACATTACAATCTGGCTCCTTTACCTGATCCGACCGAGTACAGAAATATTGTCGGCAGCCTCCAGTATCTTTCCCTCACTCGACCGGACATTGCTTATACAGTGAACAAACTTTCTCAGTTTATGCATCAACCGACCAGTGATCATTGGCATGTCGTCAAGCGTCTACTGCGATATCTCTGTGGCACTATGGACCATGGCATATTCCTCCGCCACAACTCCCCTCTCGCACTCCATGCCTTCTCTGATGCTGATTGGGCTGGTAACAAGGACGATTTCACCTCCACTGGTGCTTACATAGTATATCTCGGTCACAATCCTATTTCCTGGAGCTCCAAGAAACAACGCACGGTTGCTCGCTCATCCACTGAAGCTGAGTCCGATCAGTAGCCTCCACTGCTGCCGAAATAAGATGGATTTGTGCTCTTCTTACCGAACTTGGTGTCAATCTCTCTCTCCAACCAGTCATCTACTGTGACAATGTTGGTGCAACCAATTTATGCTCCAATCCTGTGTTCCACTCGCGAATGAAACACGTCGCGCTTAGACTACCACTTCATCCGGAACAAGTTCAAACTGGTCTACTCCGGGTCTCCCACATCACTGGAGCTGATCAACTAGCAGACGCTCTTACCAAACCACTTGCTCGGTCTCCTTTCAACACACTAAATCCAAGATCGGACTCTCTCCACGACCGTCCATCTTGCGGGGGCATGATAAGATTGCACAATCAAGATGAGCAATTGAAGGGAGAAAATCAAGGGATCTCAAATCTTGAAACATTTGTAACTTTTATCTAGTAGTTAATTCTTTCCTTTATTGTAATCTCTTTTCTATTTTAAATTTCAAACAATGTGTATATATAGTGCTTAATGGCATTATGAATATAAGAGAGAAATATTATTCAAACTTGTCTTCTCTTCAGTTTCTTCCCTTGTATCGAATCTTGAAGATGGTATTTTGGTCTTGCGCTTGATCTTATCATTGATATGGAACACACAATCATATGAAAACTGGCTTTGTTAAATTTTCAGCAAGAATCCAAATTTTGTTACTTTTCTCAAAATAATTGGGCTATTGAATTAATGAAAATGGGACCAATTATTCAAGAATTATAGGTGAAGTAACTCATAGGAGATGGCAACTTCCTTATAGCCTATATATATCTTATGTCAAGTCTTTTCTTCTCCTAAAATTGGTGTCCACTTGAACAAAATTTCATGGCTTAGAAATGCTCTCATCTTCATAATTCAAATATGTCATTTTCTGTATAATTCTGCTTATTCCATTTCATTCATAGTTGTTGGCCTGCACGTACCCACAAAGACCGGCGCTCTCCTGGATTTTTTTTTTGTTACTTTGAGTGATTCGGCAAATTTTTCTGATATAACCTCTTTATGGGTTCATAATTATTAAAGCTCTAGTTGTTGTCCATAATATATTGTTTCGAAAATAGCAAAAAAAAAGAAATATTTTGTCATTGATACTTAGCGGATCATTCTCGAATTCTTTTGTTTTTGGCCTTGATTTGCTATTTAATAATTTTCTTATATTAGTGATTTTCATTTTTTTAATTACTCGTTTTATTTGGTTTTTTAGAAATTTTATTATGCCATAATATTAAGATTTTTTTTTTTAATTTAGGTCTTTAAAGTTTTATTATAAAAGGGTGTTAAAATCCTAATATGTCACTCAAAAATTTATTCAATAAAAATATATTCTCAGAAATTAGGGTTTCTTTTGTTTCAACATATTTAATCATTTATGCAATGTAGAAATTTATTTGGATTTAGGTCAATTTTTTACCTGGGCCAGTTTGGTAAAAAAATCCGAGCCCGGCCAAGAACCGATTTTACTAGTAAAAAATATTTTTTAATTATAAATACATACATTATAACTAAAATTATAAGGCCAAATAAAAAAAAAAAAAAAAACACACACTAAAAACATGACATTAATTTTAAGTATAAAAATTTTAAAAAATTATTTATTTTATTAAAAATATTTTTTTTAAAAAAAAAACTAGTTCGAAAGGAGCCCGATCGGCCCCGAGCTCGGCCCAGCTTCACAATAACTGGCCTCAGTCCCTTGTCACTCTTAACTAGCAGTAGGGGTTGCAATTTGGGTCAGGATTCGTTTATTCGTTCGATTCGATTCGCTTTAAAGCGAATACGAGTTTGAAAAATGGATTCGTTTAATAAATGAGTTAATTCGATTCGATTCGTTTAATAAATGAATCGACTATGAATTTAAGCTCATTGATTCGTTTAGGATTCGTTTTATTATCTTTATTTAATAGTTTTTGTTAATTTTCAATTAAGATTCGAGAAATTATAGCTAATTATCATAGAAAAAGAAATATTTTCGATATTTGGTGAGGTTTTTTTAGTAAATATATTAATTACATATTTCATATGTATATATTTATGAAGAATTAATGTAAATCAAGTGTGGTAAATTATTTTATTAAATAATATCATTGACTAAACGAATAAACGAATATTCGTATTCAATTTGTTTAATAAACGAATCGAATACGAATCCTGATATTAGGATTCGTTTAATAAACGAATCGAATACGAATCCATCACATTTTCATTCAATTCGTTTAAGATTCGATACAAATTCGATTCGTTGATTCGTTTTGCCACCATAACTAGTAGTAGTATAATGTAATTTTTATAAAGATATAATGTAAAATGTAAGGTTTTGTAAATATTTTATAGTAAAATAAACTTTTGTAAAGATATAATAATAAAATATTACATCACAATAGTTCTTGTATCGATTTATTATTTTCTAATTTATAAATTAATGAAATGATAATAGGCAGCCATTCTTCTTAAAAATATCTCCTATAATGCAACTCCAAAGTATTTGTTGTCCTAACAGAAAGATTCATGTTCATTATATTGTATATTACTTCCCAGCATGGACAAAGGGGGTTTGATCATTTTATCATCTTACTATATTGTGATATTAATTGACATTCTTATAACTCAATGTGAACTAAATTATTTGGTTGCTTCAGAGTTTAAATCGAATTTCAATTCAATTCATTGCATCGATCTTTTGAGGCAAAAAAAAAAAAATAATAAAAAAAATAAAAAAAAATAAAAAAAATCAATTCATTGCAATTGCAAATCATGTGCAAAAGAAGTTTATTAAAGTACGTACCACTTATTGGGAATGCAAAATGAAAGAAAGAAAAACACCATGTATTATTAGTTACAAATTTATTAAAGAAATATACACATACATAAATTTGACTAAGTAAATTGTAAGGTCAGATTATTTAAGAAAGTGTAATTCATACAGCAAACACCCACATGCCATTAACGTATTGGGTATGAAATTTGAGATATGACAATAATTGAAGGCAAGCAAGCCGTGGCCAGCTACGCAGAGTTAGCTCCAGTTTTGGTAAACGTCGTTTTAGACATTTCCCTCTTTTATCATATTTAAAATTATTGCAAAGAAACTTCACCACTCACACTCAATGGAGTAATTCTTTTGATATTATTATTTTATGTGTGAAGTTATATTATCGATCAATAATTATATAATATGTGGAGTATTATTAAATATAATTTTCATTATTTAATTATTTTCATACTATTTTACTGTCTGTAATATTATAGTATTAAGTGATATAAAAACGTGATATCATCGTTATATAGTTAATTTTTGCACACAATGATCATTAGGATTCAGTGATAATGGGAGCTATGTGCTAATATTTTTAAATTGGATGAAGCATATACAAGTTATTATAAAAAAAAAATCACAGGTGACAGAAAATCTAATATATGGAAGATTTTTTTATTAAATTAAAACAAAATAGTATAATTCAAGATTCGACGACGTGATATATATGTTCTGTGGAGATTTTTTCCCATAATAAATAATATTATTTATTACTCACAAGTACGTCTAATAGTTGTCCCATCTATTGAGCAATGGTGTCACCATGATATCTATTAATCAAAATTTCCCATTATTATCACAAAATGTCACATCCTATGCCTTGATATTCTTCTTTTCTTAAGCCTTGGGCATAAACGTGGCCACCTCTTAAGCCAAACTTGAATTAAAATTTAAAGTGTGTGTATTTGGTTATCCCAGACTTTGAAAGTGTTCCACCCTGATATGGTGTTCATTAAAATTTAACCAAATTTTGATCTGTATTGAAAATTATGTGGTTTTGTTTTCCTGTGTTTGCAGGGTTTTAAGAACTTTGCATTACTATATAGATAATTTATTAAACTTCAATTGGTATATCTAATATTGGAGTTTTGGAGGGGAGGTTGTGAGAATTGGAGCTATATAAATACTCCTATAGCGTCAGTATAGTTATAATAGATTTATTGATTTTTATTATTAATATATTGTTTATAGGTTGATGTAAAATTCTTATATCATGTTATGTGTATTATGCTATTTTATTTCTATTTGAAAATTTATGTTCACCAACAATGGTCGAGATGGGAAAATCATGTCAGTCCTATAATTCCTTTAGTACTTTTAATGAATTTTAGGTGTAAATTCAATTCTCGATCAGTTATGGGAAATATATATTACACATGGTTTTATCTTATTAGGGTTTATCCTAATTATGGTTGAATTTTAGGATATTATATGTATTAAATGGTCTTCTATTTACATCCTCTGTGATTATGATTATTGTAAGGTTTTGGGCTTAGCGCGAAAGCATTCATGTGATTGGAATTTAAATTTTCTTCTAAAACCACTTTAAGGATCGTGGTTATATCATTGTTGATATAAACAATATACTATTAAATTAATCTTTATTAATTTTAACATGTATGTAACAAATTTTATTTATCAATATAAATAATAATTTACTAATAATAAAACATACATTGATGTGCTTACTATCTTTATTGAGATTTTTGAATATCCTCATTGATTTTCCCCTTGTAGTAGCGCACCAAACATTACACCTGTAGTTGGCACACTAGCAATCCTTTACGAACAAATCTTTCCCACTTTTGAGAACAAAGAAAATCTCTTTTCTTTTTTAGGATGTTGAAGTCTTTTAGAAATAAATTGGAACTATTCCAATCAAGAGATGAAATGGCAAACACAATGTTTATATTAAGAAGTTCATTATGGGAAAGACACAAGTTAAAGGTACATGTTCTCTAAATTGGAAGAACAGACCTCTAAGCCCCAAAAGGCGTAAGTAAGGGGTATGACCCTTATGAAGGTTACACCTTAAGCCAAAGGGTGCCACAAAGGCATTCTTCCATGCCTATATAAGGAGGGGCGTAGGTTTATTCTCTAAATTCAGAGATTCCTGCATTTTACAAGTCTTCATTTAGCATAAGTGAGTCAAGTTAAGAGAGATTTTCAACCATTTTGTCATTGTTCAAGTTCTTGTTAAATGAGTGCCTCTTCTACAAGAAGCATACAAGTAATTCTGGGAGATCATTAGCCATAAAACAATCTGTAAAGCACCGAGACGGGGCTAATAAATTCTTAAAAACAGAGGCAACTCGAATTGGACCATCTTATACATTTTCAGGTTTTTCAAAGTTTTACGGTTTATGTTCAATTTGGCATGTTAGTGTACAATTAATTGAATGTAGCATGTTAAGTTTGTTTAATGACACTATTTAGACAACAAACTTAAGAATTTATTACTTTATATGTGTTGTTAAATGAAATTTTACATGTGTTAATAGTTATTTTTCTGGAAAAATATGTTATGGGCATGAAAAATACACATGGGCGTTCGAACGCCCGATGAACGCGTAGGCAAAAATTCTATTTTTCGTAGTCTCGGTTAAACGCGTCTTCAAACACAACTCGAATGCTAGTCTTATTCCAAAGAATGTTCGAACGCGTTTACGAACGCATCACAAACTAGAACTCTCTAGAACACTTCGTTCGAACGCGTTTAAGAATACAACACGAATATGAACTCTCTGGAACACTTCGTTCGAACGCATTTACGAACGCTACATGAACGTGAACTCACTGAAAAGTTTTGTTCGAATGAATTAACGAACGTGACAATAACGAAATGATTCTAGAATTATTTTAGATTCAAAAATAATAACATAGATTTTCATATGATATATGACATATACGTAATAATATTAACTTAGTAAAATCATATACTGTATTATTATAAACTTGGTAGTATATGTTTAAGTTAATATTAGGGTGTTCAATTATAACAAGCATATACATAGTGATAAAGTTGAAAAATTAATTATGTGTTGCATACTTGGTTGAGAATTAAAAGTGTAAGCTTACACAAGTAATTCCGTCCAAGCTTGATTAACTTATACTTATATACACATATACACATCTATAGACATCTATTATTGTATTGTGAATCGAAGTGTAATACTGAGTTTGAATGTCTAAGATATTCTATTGAGAAAATATTTAAAGGATATTCTGTCAAAAATGTGATAAGAGCCTAAGTGAGCAAGGATTTAAGTGGTTACTTCGGACCCCCCTCGTCCTCTGGGAATATTTCTTTATTCAATTATCATAAGAAACCTTAGTCACAAATTCAAGGACTTATGTTATTTGGTACTACTATCCAATATAACAACGAGTGGATTCTTAATATCACTTAAACAAGATCATACATTTGATCATTGTGAAATTCGTATTTTGTAGACTTATTGATTACTATTGACGTTTCCAGTTACACATAGCTAGCAGAAATATCACAGTACTGGTCACTAATGGAGAAAAATCGAAAAAAATTGGTGGAGTAAAATTTAAACAATGGTAGAGTAAAATATTATTCTACTTGACAACACTGCAGTTGGCTAAGTACCTTAAAGATCTTCTGGGTCATGTGAAGGGAGAAACGGAAACAGCCAAGCATCTGCGAGAAGAGACATGGTCGTCATGTGATTTCTTGTGCAAGAATTACCTCTTGGAAGGAATTGACAATACCCTATACAATGTGTACCAAGGCATGACTTCTGCGAAGATTCTCTAGGAATCACTCGAGAAGAAATACAAAACCGAGGATGTCGGGCAGAAGAAATTTATCATGGGTAGGTTTTTGCACTATAAGATGGTAGATTCAATGACAGTAATGTCTCTGTTGGGAAAACTATAGTTAATCATTCATGAAATGATGGAATGAAACTCTGTGAGACTTTTCAAGTTGCCAAAATTATGGAAAAGTTACCTCAATCATGGAAGGACTTCAGGAGCTATCCGAAACACAAAAAGGACAATAGGAAGTCTGAGAAGGCTAACCACAAGACTATGGAGTTTAAGGCCAACATTGTTGAGGGTTGAAAGGGTAGCAAAAAGAGAAATAACAGTGGAGCTGATTCTTCCCAAGCAAACAAGAATTTCAAGTGGAAGTGCTATATATGTGGAAAAAATAGTCACATGGAAAAGGACTGCAGAAATAAGAAGTATGAAGACAAAGTTAAGAAAAAGAAAAATGAGGCCCATGTCACTGAGGATGAGTAGCTAACTGATGAGATCTCAGAGATGAACCTCTCGACAATTGTAACAGAAGCCAACTTGGTTGACAATCCGAGAGAATAGTGGGTAGACACTGGGGCTACTTGTCATATCTGTGCTGATAGCAAGATATTTTCCTCGTATCAGAAGGTCGATGGTGGCAATCATCTGACAATGGGAAAATCTTCTACCTTTAGAGTTTTTGGACAAGGTATAGTGGTTCTGAAGATGACATCTGGGAAATAGATTACATTGAAGAATGTCTTGCATGTTCCTGATATTTGGAAAAACTTGGTTTCGGGTTCACTCCTTAGCAAGAATGGTTTTAAGCTTGTATTTATTTATGATAAGTTTGTATTGACTAAGAATGATGTCTATGTAGGAAAAATGGTACCTCACTGAGGGCATTTTCAAGTTCAATGTAATGACTGTCAATCAACATGGTGCTAATAATAAAGCTATATTTTCTGCTTATATTATTAAGTCACAAAATATATGGCATAAGAGGTTAGGACATGTTAATTTTGATATAATTTTTAAATTAATTAACATGCACCTTATACCTAAATTTACATTTGATAACCAACATAAATGTGAGGCATGTGTTAAAGCAAAAATGCATAGAGCATCATTTCATTCCATAGAATGAAGTTCTGAACCTTGTACACTCTGATGTGTGTGATATGAATATTGTGCAAACAAGAGGTGGTAAAAAATACTTTGTCACTTTTATCGATGACAGCACAAGATTCTGTTATATGAATTTGCGGAGGAGCAAAGATGAAGCTATTGAGAGCTTTATACACTATAAGAACGATATTGAAAATCAACTTGGTAAGAAAATCAAAAGAATCAGGAGTGATAGAGGAGGTGAATATGTGTCACCATTTGGAGAATATTGTTCAAATCATAGAATTATTCATGAAAATACTGCTGCTTATTCGCCTCAATAAAACAGGATTGTTGAGCATAAAAATCGAATGTTGAAGGAAATGATGAATGCCATGTTGACAAGCTCTGGTTTACCCCAAAAATTATGGGGGGGAGGCTTGCGTTCCGCCAACTACGCTCGGAACAAGCTACTTCACAGAAGATTGGACAAAACACCATATGAGTTGTGGAAATGTCACGTACCTTCATACAAAATCTGAAAGTGTGATGTCTCACCAAAGTAATGGTTTCTAAACCTAAGAAGGTTAGAATATGACCCAAGACTGTTGATTGTATATTCATTAGATATGCTCACAACAATAGTGCGTATTGTTTCTTAGTACATAAGTTTGAAATTTCTGACATCAATCCAAATATGATAATTGAGTCAAGGAATGAACAATTTTAAAGAGACATTTCATTGTAAGGAAAGACAAAGAACAAAGTCTCTCAAAAAAACTATTGATACTATCAAAGGCAGTGATCATGTTGACCAAGAATCAGATCAATATGAAAATGTTGAGAAAATTGAACATAAATGTAGCAAAAGAGCTAGAACGTCTAAGTCATTTAGACCCGATTTTCAGACATACTTGTTAGAAAATGAGCCTCAAAACTATAAAGAAGTAATGTCTTCGTCGGAGGCACTTTTGTGGAAAGAAGCTATCAATAGTGAGATTGATTCAATCCTACAAAACCATACTTGGGAGTTCGTTGATCTTTCTCCAGGTTATAAACCACTGGGCTACAAATATATATTCAAACGGAAGATGAAACCGGATGGATCAATAGATAAGTACAAGGCAAGACTTGTCATAAGAAGTTATAAAAAAAGAAGCCTTAATTACTTTGATACCTATTCACCAGTGACTCGCATTGCGTCAATAAGAATGCTCATAGCCATAGCAGCTCTATTTGGTATTAAAATACATCAAATAGATGCAAAGACGACATTCTTAAATGGTGAACTAGATGAAGAGATTTACATGAAACAACCAGAAGTCCTTATATAGATTAAAACAAGCACCTAAATAATGGCATGAAAAATGTGACAAAGAGATATTGTCAAGTGGGTTCAAAATCAATGAGTGTGATAAGTGTGTATACACCAAATCAACTCAAAAAGGACATGTCATTGTATGTCTTTACATATACGATATGCTGATAATTAGTAGTAACAATGAGATGATTCGGTCTACCAAGAAAGTATTGACCAACAAATTTGATATGAAAGATTTAAGAGTAGCTGATGTGATCATAGGAATTAAGATTTTTAGAACATGAGAGGGGTATATATTATCTTAGACTCAATATGTTGAGAAGATACTTGGGGAATATAATAAATGAGATCTAAATATGACTAGAACTCCAGTAGAGCTAACTCTTCATTTGTCAAAGAATACTGACTTAAGAATATCATAATTAGAGTATTCAAGAAACATCGGAAGTCTGATGTATCTCATAAATTATACACGATCTGATAACACTCAAGCTATAAACAAGCTTAGCTGATATACGAGCAATTTATGACATAACCACTGGAAAGCCATAGTAAGAGTTTTGAGGTATCTAAGAGAAACTTCAAAATATGGTATACATTATACAAGATATCCTGTTGCTCTAGAGGGATACATTGATGCTAACTGGATATCTGATACAGTGGATTTCAAATCTACGAGTGAATTTATTTTCACACTTGGTGGTGCAGACTTGTCATGGAAATCCTCGAGGTAAACATATATTGCCCGATCTACTATTGAATCGGAATTCATAGCATTAGACAAAATAGCGGAAGAAGCGGAATGACATCGAAATTTCCTAGAGGATATTCCAAATTGGCCTAAACCAGTGCCAGCGATTAAACATACATTATAATAGTCAATCGACTATTGGGAGAGCCCAAAATACAATATATAATGATAAGTCTCGACACATACGTCGCAGACATAATAGCATACGACAACTACTCTCAAGTGATATAATTTCGATAGATTATGTCAAATCGAAGGAAAACCTAGTGGATCTACTTACTAAAGGTTTACCTAGAGATAAATTTGAGAAGTCATCGAGGGGAATGAGCTTGAACCCTATAAAATAAGAATTGTCACTGTGGAAACTCAACCTAGCTAGTTGGAGATCCCAAGATCTAGGTTCAAAAGGGATAACTGAAACTTTATGTAATTCAAAACAAGCATTGTAGAATTTTATACTCTTTCCCATTCTTGTATTGACGCAGAGTGTTATTTCTCAAGTCTAGAATAAACTAAGGCTTTTAATGATCACTATATTAGGAGAAGAGTCCTCATGGGGGTTAAGACAGATTACCTATTTATAGTAGATCACATATTTCAAGTAAGAAGTGAGGTCGCTTCCAGTGGAGTTTTTAAAAGCCGAGTTTTCAAAAGTACTCGATGAATCAAGAGCCAATATTCATGGTTGAAATGAACACAACAGTAGAACGGGAAATGGTCGAAGTAAAGCTGTGTGTTGGAAATTGTCTTAATTTACACCAATGGCAGAACAGTTCAAGACTATGGGTCCCTGGTTTGCCAAGTAAATTTGATTATCATTCACTAGGAAAGGTTCAAGGCGAAAGCTACCTATTTCAATGCAGCTTTATTTCACGAAAACTCTCTTAAGTGTCTGTATTAATATTTAGAGAATTATGGGGGATTGTTGTAAAATCTCTAAATATATAGTTTAAGTGTAAAAAATACATGTGTATTAAGAATTCCCTTATGGGAAATACACAAGTTAAATGGAAATGTCCTCTAAATTTGAAGAACACACCTCTAGGCTCCAAAAGACATAAGAAATGGGTATAACCTTTAGGAGGGTTACACTTTAAGCCAAAGGGTGCCACAAAGGCACCCTTCCATGTCTATATAAGGAGGGGTTTATGTTTATTCTCTAAAATTAGAGATTCCTGCATTTTACAAGTCTTTATTTAGAATTAGTGAGTCAAGTTAAGAGAGATTTTCAACCATTTTGTCATTGTTCAACTTTTTGTTAAAGAAGTGTCTCTTCTACAAGAAACATCCAAGTAATCCTAGGAGAACGTTAGCCACAAAACAATTCGTAAAGCACCGAGGCGGGACCAATAAATTCTTAAGGACAGAGGCAACTCGACTTGGACCAAGTTTGATCATCATCTTCTACATTTCCAGATTTTCTAAGTTTTATGGTTTATGTTCAATTCAACATGTTAGTATACAATTGATTGAATGCAGCATGTTAAGTTCATTTAATGACACTATTTAGACAACAACAACAATGAATTGCCCTTGTTTATATATGTATATTTACCTATGCATGCAACAATGAATTGTTTTTTCTTAGTCTCTTTTTAGCGTGAGCATATGTATATATAGACATAGGATTTGTTTCCATTATGTCCTAATACAATAAAGTCAATCCAATATCTCTCCAAATCAAATTTGGTCTTTTAAAGATTCTTTCCAAAATAAAATTAGGATAGTTAATCAAATTAGTAATCCTAATTAAATAAAGACTTCCCTATTAATCTTAATAGGACTCGAATTAATTTGGGTGCTAGCCCACTAAATTGAAGCCCAATAGATTAATATTATTTTGACATAATAATTAATTAACTATTGTAGACGGTGGTTTTCACCCGATATCCACAATCGAGAATTTGTAGGTTGGAGGCACTAGCGATCCTGCAAGACAAAGGTAGAGTGAGGGGGAGCACTGCCCACCAGTGTGGTAGGTGCCGTAGGCACTTCGACGCTCAAGTCAGTAACTGGAATGAGTTATAAATATAGTAGCAAGAGAAGCAAGATCAGAGACTACCTTGATCCCCGTATACTGCCGTGAGGGCGGTGGGTCGGAGGTTCAGAGGGTTGTGGTGAGAGTGATTAAGCTTTAGGTTGTAATGCCTCAATCTTCTCTTTCTCTCCCCTCAACTTGTGGATTACCTCTTCTACTTATATGCACTTGAGAGGTGTGCATATTTAATACATTTAATTATTTGTCTATTGGATGCTGGAAATGGCTGATCCATGAGGGGAGAGTTATAAGTTCAAGTGTTTCGTGGGTTGGCAATTGATGAGTTAAGAGGCCATTTGGGTTAGATATTTTCTTGAGTATGGGCTTGTGAAATAACTTGGACCAATATAAGGTTATAAATGGGCTTTCTTTGAGGGTTTTGGGTTCTTTAGGCTAATGGATGATGAGTGTCGGACCTATCTTTGTGCGTGGGCCTAAGAAGGTAATTAGGGCTCAAGTGTACTCTGGGCACTGTTTGGGGGAATTGGGTTGTATCTGACATAAGGCCTGGAGTGAAATGTCAGAAATGCCCTTGGCTCAAAATTGGCCCGTACAGTTTGTCTCATAATGTCTAAGTCAAGGAGTCCTTGGCTTAAAGAGTATCTGCCAAAACTTGTCGACTGAGGCAGGGCATGTGAGTATACTCTAACTCTTTATTCAGATTCATTAATGGTCATGCCATGTTTAATGGAGCCAAGTGATTAATGACAAGACAATGCTCAGTCGATTAGAAATGGGTTATGATGATGATAGGGCTTACTCAACTACATGTTGAAGAACCAAATAAACATCTAAGATGATGTTCCGCTGAACAAGCGATAGCTGCATGATTTTGGGCATTGGTAAGTCTTGGGAATTCAATACGTCGACTAGGTTGAGATGATAATGCAGGACATCATTCAGTCGATATTTCGTGTTGTTGACGCAACAGATCTTTGGGTGATTCTTTGGTGGTCTGGATACGAACTGTGGAAATGACCGGTTGTAAGACACAGAAATCGGCGGTGCTGTTCTAGGCTCACGGCCTAGTCGGAAGTACGGAATAGCCTACAAGAGACTAAATCAGAGAATAAAATGGAGTCGCCACCCAGTGTGAATTGGGACAATGATTTAAGGCCGCACTCACCCCTCGCAAGGGAAGACCTCAAACCGTTGGGTCCGGAATGGTCCATTACTTATGCATTTGTAATGAAAAGATTCGTGTAATAATTTAACCAAATCTACGCAATCTACATATGCGGGAGTAACCCACGTCTAAGTTTACATACTACCTATATCTAAGTTTGCATGCATAAAAGTAAGTCAGCATAACGGCAAACACGCAGGCACATAAACGTATCAAATCAATAAACACGACAATATAAGTAAATAATAATCTAAACATAAACGTAAATTAAATTCATATTGCGAAAGCAAATAACTAAATCATGCACAAAGAAATAACATACTAACGACTAAATCATGCTTAAAAATAAATAACATACTAATGACTAAATCATGCTCAAACACAAGGTTGGATGAAATGAAATATGTGTGTCTCTCAAGCGGTACGTGGTATTGTATCCCGAGTACAGACCGCACTACCGTCCATTCGCATTCGGCTACGAAATTTATTTCCGGATTTCCATCCGATATACCGCAAGAGATAACACATATTCCATTCATCCCATGGTCATAGCATACAACAATCAACAATACTCATGCGAAGTAACACAAGAAAATAAATAAAAAGATAAAGGAGAATAAATAAAAAGGGCGCCCTCAGGTATAACCTCTTAAGTCGTCTCTCGAAAGTGCGTTTGCGGTCGTCGAAAGGGTTGATGCTCCGTGGCTTTTTTGATTTACTGATTTTCTGTTTTCCTTCGCTATTTCGCTATTTTGGGCTGCTATTTTACTCCATTTTGCTGCTATTTTTGTTGTATTTTCTGGTCACTATTTTACGATTTACTGAGGTATTTTGGTTTACTATTTCTGCGGTGTTTGGGGCTGTGTTGGGGCTGGAATTTTACGGTGGAAAGAGATGATCTTCTGGATGGTTTTCAGTGATTATGGGACTGATTTTTAGTGCAGTTTTCGGGGGTAATAGATGCAATTTGTGGGCAAAATTTTCGATGGTGTTTAGGCAGTGCAATGCAGTTTTTTCGATGGTATTCAAAAATTAATACCTCTTCATATTTAAACTCACTAATTAGCCTCGGCCCAAAACCCTCGCAACTAATGAAAAGCCCATTCTGCCCCATCCCAATCCAAAATAATTAAAACACATACAAAACACATGCCAAAATCCATCAAATCCCATTCCAATTCAAAAAATATTTTGAATCCAATCCCCACCAAAAATACACAATTTCTTTCCCTAAATAATTTAATAAAATACATCATTTTATTGCTTGATTTATTTCCTTACTTGAAACCCTAGTATGCACAACCTTAACCCTAGCTTGCAACTATAAAAAGATAACAATTCCAAACCCTTGGACTTTCTCTTATTCACGGTACAAGAAAAACCCTAAACACTCTCATCTCTCTCTCGCCTCTCTTCTCTTACCTTCTCTCCACACACGTCAATAGCAACCAAACCCTAAAGATTCTTTACGACATTCGTCAAATGGAGACAATAACAAGCCCTAAGCCTCACAAACTGCACCACTCATTTCGACATCAACATTAGAGAAAGCCTACTCGGCAACTCATCCATAAAACCAAAACCTCTAACCCTTCAACCCACGGCTAACACACCAAAAAAAACAAAAACCTCACACGACATCATCATACATAGACCACTAGGACACTTTCTAAGGCTTCAAGGCAAACATTCAACCTTATGCCACACATACACGCAGCCATTACCCCACCGACCGAGCACAAAATAAACAAACCAAGCTGACACGTTCAACACACAGGCCACGACAACAACCAAGCCAAAGTAAAGTCCACCGAATAAGTAACAAAACAAATCAAGCCGCAAAGCAACCCTCACACGACATCAACCAAAAGAAGCAAAGACACGCACTAACAGTCCTTCACCGACCTAAGTAACTACACAACTAACAGCTCTTAACCAACTAAATTAACAAGCAAACCGACTCACAAAAACAGTCCCCTAACCTTCAAAACTGAGAAGAACCCAGCAAAATAATAACCCTAAAATAACTCCGAAAATCTGCCAAACTGACAGATAAAATCGAGACAAAAATAGTCCTTGAAACACCTAAAAATGGTCCCAAAATACAGCCAACAAACTGAGAAAAAAACACCCCAAAATAGTCCAAAAATCATCCCAAAACCAGCAACAAAAATAGAGAAAATAACAGCCCAAAATAATGAAAATAGTGAATCAGCGAACCAGAAAAACAACGGAGCATTAACCTTTCCGGCAACGGCGAAATGCACTTTCAAGAAGCGACTTAAATGGTAAAAGCTGAGGGCCATTTTCTTTAATATTTTTGTCATTTAATTTTTTATGTTCATTTTACTATCTGTGTTTATTATTCCGCTATTTACTTCCCGTCTGTTATTTCATTATTTATTTATTATCGTTGATTGTTAGTGCGCATAAGCTATTTACATCGGATTAAAGGTCCCTCATTTGCGGGAAATGCCTGATGGCAGCTTTTACCAAGATATTTTACCGCGACGGATGAGGTATGCTTGGTTGGATGAGAAATATGTCCAACCGGGCATACAATATCCCATATAGATATAGTCTAAGTCGCTTGGTCGCATATCTTTTCTCTTATTCTGTTATTCATTTCTTGTTGTTCCTTTATTTATTTATTCATCGTATTTAGTGCGCATGGGCTATTTAAATCGAATTAAAGGTCCCCCCATTTACAGGAAATGCCTGAGGGCAGCCTTTACCATGATAGTTTGTCGCACTGGATGAGGTATGCTTGGTTGGATGTGAAATATATCCAACCGGGCATACAAGATCCCATATAGATGTCGGCCAAGTCTCTTGGTCGCATCTATTTTCTCTTATTTCGTTATTCATGTCTTGATGTTCCTTTATTTATTTATTCATCGTTATTTAGTGCGCATGGGCTATTTACATTAGATTAAAGATCTTCATATTTACGGGAAATGCTTGAGGGCAGCTTTTACCATGATATCTTACCGCGTCGGACGAGGTATGCTTGGTTGGATGTGAAATACGTCTAATCGGGCATACGAGGTCCTATATAGATGTCGGCCAAGTCTCTTAGCCACATCTCTTCTACTTTTATTCTACCATTATTTTTCCTTTTTTGTTATTTATTTATTTATCATATTCGTCTTCGCGTATTTTTTTTGTATTATTTATTTAAATATACGCCTTTCTGTTGCCTTTTTTAGTAATCTCTTCGTATTCATTTCATTAGTTATCTTTATTTATTCTGCCGCATCACTTCACGTTTATTTCCATGATTGCAATAATATTTATGTGTGTTATCCTTTATGGTATATTGGATGGAAACCTAGATGTAAATTTCATAACGAATCTGAATGGACGGTAGTGCGGTCTGCACTTGAGACACAACACCATATACCACTCAGAAAATACTCCCATGACCCTCATTTTATTCGCTATTAATTTATCAACGCTTTTCCCACTTTTGACTGTTCATTATAATTTTCATTATCACATTTCTTAATGTAATATGTTTCCATTGTTTCTATTAATGTTTATGGGTATGCAAATTCGTGTGTTTATTTGAATTATCTTGTATGTGATGCATAAGACTTGGTTATATTATTGCATAAACCCGTTCATTACAGTTGGCATAAGTAAATGACCATTCTGAACCCAACGGTTTGAGGTCTTCCCTTGCGAAGGGTAAGTGCGGCCTTAAATTATTTCCCAGTTCACACTGGGTGGGGACTCCTTTATTCTCTGGTTTAGTCCACCGCGGGCTACTCCGTACTCCCAATGGGCCGCGAGCTCGGACAGCGTCGCACCATTTCTGTGCCCTGTATCCACACAAAGGGAAGGAAATTGAATTGGTTCTTGAACCTCAATAGCTAAAGAAGGATGCCCCATTCGTTCTCCCAGTAGAAGCTGCTCATAAAATGTCAACTGGGTTGGGGCATTCTTCAAAGAAAATGAAGCAGTTGATGGATCTTGAAGAGGATCTAGAGAATGTCGTGATCAAGATCCCAAGAAGCATGGCCGTTATATTAGATCCGTCTAATTTTTTCAGTTTTGCTGAGAGATTACTGCTAAAGGAGGATGAATGTCGAATGCTGACAATGGGGTCGCTGGAGGCAGCAAAAAAATGCTCTCGCTTGAAACTATGAGGTAATAATTCTTGAATTCACAAGTCTATTTTATTAAGTCCTTAACATTTTACCTTTCTATTATAGACTCTAGAGTATGCCATTTTCCAACAGAAATATGTGGAGGCTGGCCTGAAGAAGTCAAGAGACATGGAGAAATCAAATGCAACGTTGCGAAAGGAACTGGCCAAAGCTAAAGCTATTTTAGATGATTTCAAGAAGAAGACGAGGGAGGCTGAAAGCGAAGCCAAGTCCATGAAAGCCATATTGAAGATGACGTTGATTGAATTGAAGGCCTATAAGGAGAACGTTGAAGTGCTGGAGGGTCAGAAGGCTGATTTGTTGGACAGATTAGAAGGAGTGGCCATGGAATCCATAGTGAAAGATAGATGCATCCTCATGAAATAGTACTTATCTGGAGAGCATAGCACTTGGGACCCAAATAAATGGATTAAGTTGGGTGAAAAGTTAGAAGCTGGTATCTCTTTGTCGATTGAGGACACGAAGGCTGAATTGGGGTATGAAGTCAGTTCAAAGGAGGCTGTTGTTTGAGAAATTGATGGAGCAGATGTTTTCGAGGTGATTGAAGAGGCTCCAGTGGTTGATGCTCCAGTATAGAAAGTTGTTGATGTTGCTATGGAAGAGTCTAGACCAGAGCAGCCTGTGGAGATTGACCCCATCATTCAGCCGATTGATCCAGTCGCACCTATCGAAGGCCAAGAAAGTTGATGTATTTGTTCTCTTTTTGGCTTCTAACTTATTGTAACTTTGGGCTGATGTATACACAATTTTCTTATTTTCAATGCAAATCTTAATTGTCACCTGGATGAAGATACATATTCTATCTGTCATCTGGATGGATTCGGTGGTTTAAAACAAAATGCTTTCAATTCAAAATCAAATTTAACGGAATTACAAAAAATAACAAAAACCAAAAAAAGAATTGATATGCACGTCCCTTAGTCGTAGGACTGCGATTTATCGACTGATCCATTAGTCACCAAATATGTTTGTTATTTGTAGAATATCCTGAGGTGAATGGCATTCCAACTGTTCTGGATATGTCGACCATCTTTTGTTTTCATTTTGTAGGCTCCATGGCCTATAAATTTTGTGATAATGTATGGACCTTCCCATGTAGGACCGAGTTTGCCATCCCTAACTTCGTTTGTATTTTGAAAGACTTTTCGTAGGACCCAATCTCCTTCTTTGAATGTTCTACTCCTCACGTTTTTGTTGAAGTATTTGGACATCCTCTGTCGGTGTGCTGTGATTCATATGGATGCGTTCTCCCTTAGTTCGTCAATGGTTTCGAGACTATTGGTCAACAGTTTTCTATTGATACTCTCGTTAATCCACTGATATCGAGGCGAATGAATATTAGAGTAAGTTGGAATGACCACTTTGGCACTAAAGGCCATGGAGAATGAAGTTTCACCAGTAGAAGAGCTCACACTCATTCGATACAACCATAAGACTCTAGGGAGTTCGTCTGCCCATGTTTCTTTTGTTTTCTCCAATATTTTCTTCATAGTGTTCATTATAGTTTTATTGGAAGACTCGGCTTCACCGTTGGCTTGTAGGTAGCGTAGGGTGGAAAAACTTAGTTTGATTCCCCAACTTTTGCAAAAATATTGGAAGCGGTGACTGATGACTTAGAAACCATTGTCAGTAACGATCTCTCGGGGTAGGCCGAAATGGAAAATGATGTTCTTCTATATAAAGGTCTGTACTTCTCTTTCCCTTATCCTCGCGAAGGCTTCTACTTTGATCCATTTAGAGTAATAATCCGTCAACATGAAGTTTTCCAACAATGTCAAATCTCCATTTCATTAATGGCCAATGGGATAAAGTATGACTGATTTTTTCTGGTGGGAGGTGGGAGACTAGGGCAAACCTTTGACATTTCTCACACTTAAGAGAAAAATTAACAGAGTAGGCTCGTATTGTTGGCCAATAGTACCTGGCAGTATGGGCTCGACACGTAAGACTTCTTCCTCCCAAATGATTTCCATATTCCCCCTCGTGTAGTTCGGCTAACACATAACGTTCTTCTTCAGAAGCGAGGTACTTGAGGTAAGGTTCTGAAATTGATCTTCTCAAAAGTTGGTTGTTGTAGAGAGTGAACCGTGTATCTTGTCATTGGATCTTTCGAGCGTCCACCTTATCTGTCGGTAGTGTGCCTTCTCTCAAGTACTTGATCAATGGAGACATCCACGAGTTGACCTGGTCGATGAAAGCAATGACTTCAGCTTCATCTTTGGCGATGGCGGGTCATTGTAGATACATTACTAGGATGGCCTAAATATTATCTTCTTGTATGGGAGACAGAGAGTGGCCCAGACATCCGTGTGGGTGTTATCTATTCTCAAAATTTGTGAGATTGTAAAATATTATACTGTCGATTGGATTTCTCTTACCTTCGATAAGTAGGCTTCCAATTAGGACCCACGAGCTTGGTAAAATCCTTGGAGTTTGTTGATAACTAATTGAGAATCTGATTTCACCTCGACACTTTTTACTCATAATTCCTTAGCCAGTGTTAATCCAGCTATCAAGGCTTTGTAATCGGCCTCATTGTTGGTGGTTTTGAAGCTGCATCTAATTGCTTATTGTATGATGTCGTCTGTTGGAGTAGTGATCACAACACCTAATCCAGATCCATATATGCTGGATGATCTGTCGACTGCAAGTTTCCATGTATCAGTAGTCTGGATACAATAAGCCACTTTTTTAGTATCGGTTTATAGGCTGGGACTGAAGTCTGCCACAAAATCTGTAAGAGCTTGAGATTTGATGGTGATTCACGACTAAGACGAGATGCCATATTCTCCAAGTTCAATAGCTCATTTGGTCAGTCTACCAGAGATTTCGGGCTTGTGAAGTACGCTCTTCTGTGGGTAGGTGGAATAAATGATGATTGGATGCCCCTGAAAGTAGGGACATAGCCTCTGTGCAACTGATATTGGGGTAAGAACCAGCTTTTCCATTTGAGTGTATCGTGTCTCTGGATCAAAAAGAGCTTGTTGGGTTTCTGTTAAGTCCCAAAGATCATTTATAAGCATTGAAACACATGTGAATACACAAATGAGAATGGCGGAATCATACTCACTTTGATCGGATTGGATGCTACGAAGAAAAAACTTTTTATGCCCTTTGAGTGAAGCTCTCGGCCATGGTGTTCTTTGTCCTCCATCTTCATCTTCAAGCTCCAAGCTTTATCAATGGTGATTCCAAGCTCAAAGGTAGGTTTCCCTATCACCTTGTATGCCTCTTTGTGTGCTAGCACCTTGATGATTTGCCACAAATAATCCTAATCTTCCTTGCATGTCTCGGCCAAGCTTGAAACAAGAAGAAAAATGGCTTCAAAAAGCCAAAAGGGAGAGAAGAGAATAAAGGCCACTATGGCCGAATCCAATGGAGAGAGAGTGATAAGAGTTTTGTTGGTTTTGTATATCATATACACAAAATTTGAAAGTCAAATACCATATATTAAAATATTAGTATTTGTCAATCAAGCCATCAAAAGCCTTTTTCAAACACTTCCATCAAGTCACATCACTCATGAATAGTGACTGGTGTCAATCACTCAAAGTGAAAGACATCTATCACTTGATTAACGGATGATGTGACGCTAGATGTGACTTGCGGGTCCCACTTCGATTCTAAATGTGAATGGTTCCGCAAACATTCCCGGGCTCGGATTCGTTAATTTCGAATTAACAAATTTTTCATTGCGTCGTAATTAAATCTAATTTAATTAAATAATCATACCTAGCATAATTACTATTCACGTCGCTAACGAATTAAGTCTTAATTAATTCGTTCGCCCGAATTAAAATCTAATTTTAATTCCGCGTCGAAATCCAATTTCGTTTAATATATCGAATATATTAATTTATCGATTAATTCCAAATTAATCGTTCTCTCTCTTTAAATGATATTTTATCCTAGATAAAATATCTCCGTAATTAATCCTAGATTAATTTTCTCTCTCGTATTATTAATCCCAGATTAATTAAAGTGCGAGTCATACGTCATCGGTGAATCTTCGGGAAGCGTCCCATGAGATCTCTGGATATGTTGGCAGTAAATTCGGTCGTCGGATTATCCGAACACGTAATTACCTAGTACTACGTTTATACCGATTTACAAGACAAGGTTGGCTTCTAGCAAAGCGCCATGTCTTCCCAATTCTCTGGAAACATGCTTACAGGAATAAGCGATCTATATCAGGCGTAGTATACGTGGTATCGTGTATGTCGATCTAGTATCGGATGTCACGTGCTAGGCTTGGGGCTGGGATTATGTCTGCCCCGTACGAAGTACATGTCGGATGTCTGGTAACTAGTCTCTATAATCGGATATACATGACCTAGTCATAATATCCTGATAGCTGAAGCATTTAAGAGTACTAGTACCATATCCTACGTGACATCATCTCCAATATGACTAGAGTGATACTTCCGTCTTGACATCACACCCAATACACTACGATTCTCAATATACCCAGCAGAGACGTACACAGAACCTGTTAACGCCTTGGACAACGAAAACCAAAGTATATTGATTGTCGCAAGTATTAGCGGTGCAAGTCTTAGGTTAAGACCAAATACACCTACCCTGATTTCGGACTTCCATAGACACATAGTCATACTACCAATGGAATTCCGAGGGGGTCTATCCAGAGCGAAGCTGTTTTCCGTACCATCGGTAAAACACAACCTCCTATTACACTTGCATGAGTATCCTATACCCAAATATATGAGAACTATGCCGTTATGATCTCACATAACACGCATTCGTGTAATACTAGTCTTTTACGCATTATCGATGTCCAATCTCGATAATACTCTGACTAGGGATATTTAATGATTAATCATTCGTGGACTGATACTGTCTCATATCATCTAAATCCAGGAACTAATCATATGAACCTCCTATCATTTATATATCTATGTGATCTAATCACAAATGATTAGAGTGCAATCTCCTTTGTCACATAGTTAATTTGTACAACAACACCATGATCTGAACAAATAGTGACGCTATGGGTCATAATTGTCCAACAATCTCCCACTTGGCCTATAGCCAGTCACTCGAGTGTCTAACACCCGAACTATGTACGGTTGGCTCAAACTGCTGAGGAAAAGCTTTCGTCAGCGGATTTGCATGATTATCATCTGATGCGATTTATTCGATCATCACATCGCCATGATGTATGATCCGAACGAATCAGATGAATAGTCGAAGTATATATCTGGATCATTGATGAGACCGTTAATTCTTTAGCCTGTGCTGACGCCTAGCTCAGCTGCTAACAGAACTATATCTAATCTAATTAGATTTATTATTGTCCCAAATGGGTTCTATTGCTACCTCAGCTGCAGCAATAACCCGCATTTGTTGTTTATTCGGTAACAGTATCTTGCTAGGAATATTTCCAGCTCACTGTACCGTTATTCAAACTGTATAGTACCATTGTTTTCATCGGTTAGGAAACTTGCAGCAGTGATCCCAGTCACTTCAAGTTTTCATTCTCCTTAGTTTAAGACAGCATTCTTAGTTCTCTAAGATACTAACAGATGTTCTTAATATCAATCCAGTGACTATCACTTGGATTGGCCTGTTTGTGACTCCATATGCTCAAAGCGTATGAGACACCAGGTCACATACATTTTTCAATGTACGAAATCTCGGTGAGTGTCAACAACTTTAAATCTATCCCAGTAGATCTTTATTCCTAGAATAAAGGTTGTTTCTCCCAAGAATTCTACGGAGAATTTTCTCGAAAGCCAAGCTTTCGCCGATTATTTTATGGGAATATCATTTCCAAGAAATGACATATTATCATTATTTAATAGGACAGCCACTGTCAGTGCGCTCCCACTAACCCTCTTATATACACAAGCATCATTTTCGTTTTGAATTAAATCATACACCATTATGATTACATCAAAGCGATAATTCCAAGAACCTAATACTTACTTCAATCCAAACATGGATCGAATAACCTGCAAACATTGTTTGCTAGTTTTGGTACGACAAAACCGTCAGGATGTTGTAAATATCCTCCAAAAGGTTTCCTTTTCAGGAAAGTGATTTTCCCGTTCAGCTGCCATTATTTCATAAATGAAACATGCAACTTCAGCAAGCATTATCTAAATGGATTTACCATGACAACATGTGAAAGGTTCGTCGTAATCGACACAATATTGATAACGATACCTTTTCGCTACAAGCCTAGCTTTGTACGCTGGTATGTTGCCATCCATGTATGTCTTCCTTAAAGACTTATGTAGTACCAATAGGCACAATGCCTTGCGGTACAACAACTAGTGTCCAAACATAGTTGGTATACATGGAATCCATTTTCGACATTCATAGCACTTTGCTATAATAGGGAGTCGATACCTTGTATCACTTCTTCATACGTAGTCAGTTGGTATTCCTCAAAAGATTAACATCTTTATGAGGTGAGATCAGAAACCCATACCATAGGTTATTTTCTAACTCTCTCCGATCTACGCAGTTCTTGTGAATTCGAAGATTACTGGTACAGTTTCATCCTTGATGAACTGTTTGTGTTCCATTAAGGACTCGGTGCCTTGAACAGTATTACTCCGATTTTCATCGAGTTTTACTATTCTCCAACTTACCACTGTATATTGGTATTTCTATTAGGAAGACCGCATGGTGAGCAACAATCACATTGTTCTCTTAGTGAGTTTTATAAGCATTATGCTTATGGTTTACCTGGGATAACCTATAATTTGGCACTTATCCAATTTGGGTTCTAGTTTGGTATCATCCAAACATATGCCCAGCATACCCAAATTTTCAGGAATGTGAAACCCGGTTTCTTTCCTGTTCATATCTAATATGAATTCTGTCAAACAGATTATTATGGAACCTTATTCAAAATAAGTTCTGCACTGTTTATGCTTATCCGTTTGAAGGAAATGGTAGCTCAGAGCGACTCATGATTAACCATATCATGTCTAACAAAATTCAGTTTCTCCGTTCGGACATACCGTCAAACTAACGTGTTCCGGGAGGAGTCCTCATTGAAAAAATACTATACTCTTTCAAGTATACTAGAAGCATATTGCTTAAGTATTTTCCATTACGGTCTCACCGTGACGGTTTAATACTTTAGCCGATCTGTTTGTCTATTTCGTGTCGAAACTTTAAAAGTTTCCGATTTGTGTTTCAAAAGAGACACATAACCATAACGCGATGCTACATCCGTAAGGTCACGAAATATTCATATCCACCTCCAGCCTAGCTAGACATGGGCCCACTTGCTTCACTATGAACTAGGGCTAAAAGATCGGTGGCATTTACACTTTTACCAAGAAAATAGTGTTTTAGGCACTTTGCCCAAAAACTAGATTCGTAGACTTTATTTGATTGGAATCAAAACAGTCCGAGTACCAACTCTTCAAAAGTGTGGATATACGAGTCTTGTTTCATTGTGTCCCAGACAACAATGCCACTTATAAGTTTCATCTTATCAAATCAGTTTGAGCTATTTGTTTGTCATGTTATATGTTCGAGATTTATTTATATTCAAAATATAAATTCTGTTATTCACATCTAATGTGTTTTATCTCAATATCATCTTTATATAATAAAATACTTTAGTGTTCTAGAATATAAGGGTACACTTGCAACGAGTTATACTCAATATAGAGATAATGTTTCTAGTCAAACTAGTTACATTATAACACTTTCCTAATTTAAGTACACACCCGAAGGGTAGTTCCTAAACTTAGGTATCTACGGTTAGAACAGTGACTTTCGTCCTGTTTCTGACTCGCAGATTAATCTCATCTGAAGTCAGTATCCTGCTCATAGCAGATTTCGCACATCAATGCATATTTATGTACCACTTTTAGTATCTAAAATCCAATTTTAATACTAATAGCGAACATTCTAATGACATACATATTTAAAGTCAGAGCCTTGCCCTTTCTTTAATTCCTTCATGTCTGCCTTGTCCAAACGGCAGTCACGTTTCCGCGATTCCGTTTACCACAATTTAGGCATACATTTTGGGATATGTCCTTTATCTTCCCAGAAGATTATAATGATTTTGCCTTTGCCCCTTTTCTACATTCTAGAAGCCTTTGGTCAAGCCTTGGCCTTCTAGAATATCGAAGTAAGGTGCTCCTTGAGCTAGTTGCCTAATTGCAAAGTTTGACTTTATCTCATTGAGAATAGTCATTAACTCTCCAAGTACGAAGCACATGTCAGATGTTTGGTAATTAGTCTCTATAATCGGATGTACATAACCTAGTCATAATATCCCGATAGATGCAGCATTTAAGAGTACTAGTACCGTATCCTACGTGACATCATATCCACTATGACTGAAGTGATACTTCCGTCTTGAAATCACACCCAATACACTACGATTCTCAGTATACCCATCAGAGGCATACACAGAACCTGTTAAAACCCCGGACGACCAAAACCAAAGTATATTGATTGTCGCAAGTATTAGCGGTGTAAGTCTCAGATTAAGACTAAATACATCTACCCTGATTTCGGACTTCCATATACACACAGTCATACTACCAATGGAATTCCGAGGGGGTCTATCCAGAGCGAAGCTGATTTCCGTACCATCGGTAAAACACAACCTCCTATTACACTTGCATGAGTATCCTATACCCAAATATATGAGAACTATGCCATTATGATCTCACATAACACGCATTAGTGTAATACTAGTCTTTTACACATTATCGATGTCCAATCTCGATAATACTCTGACTAGGGATATTTAATGATTAATCATTCGTGGACTGATACTGTCTCATATCATTTCAATCCAGGAACTAATCATATAGACCTCATATCATTTATATATCTAGGTGATCTAATCACAAATAATAAGAGTGCAATCTCATTTGTCACATTGTTAATTTGTACAACAACACCATGATCTGTACAAATAGTGACGCTATGGGTTATAACTGTCCAACAGAGCTTTACTTATGTAGTAGATTGGGAGTTGCTTCCCTCATTCTTCTCTAATTAGTACAATGGTGACTGCTTATCTCGAGACTCCCAGGTAGAGGAATAACCTTTCAGTGTCGACTAGCTTGGACATGAGAGGTGGTGTGGTGATTACGCCCAGAAATAACTTGCGGTTATCGCAGTATAGTTGGGATGTCGATTCCTCAGAAAAAAGTCACAATGGAACTAACTCACTTAAGCAAAAATGTTAACGGTAACTTAATAAATAAAATGATAAAATTGGAAATTAAAATAAAGATAAATAAAATAATGAAAAGATAATAAAAGATAACGACAGAGAAAAGTAGCAAAGCGTCGGGAATCCCTCTTGCATCAAATTATTATATTTTGTTATTAATTCCTATTATTACTCAGTTGAGGGTTTCACATCCCAAACCAACAACCGGAAGATATTCAATTTTACGCATATTAAATTCTAATGTAATTAATGATTATTTTCTCTATATTAACAGCACACAAAAGTCATCGTTACGAGTTATCTAACGTCGATAATATACCCTCAGGCAATACTGCGGCAGAAGACCAACACATAAAATGACTTTATCAGTCACAATTGAATTCACAAACCACACATAGAATAAGCGTGACTGGATCTATATGGGATTTGACAAAACACAATTTCTGGAATAATAAATCGAAAAATAATAGAAAATAATAAACATCAATTTTATTAAACGATTAAAAAGTTCTCGTAGGAATAAAAAACATAAATAATAAAAGCCAAAACAAGAGTTCATCTCTATCTTTGCCTATAGGATTAGTTCCCCATAAAAGAATAAAAATAACCCGGGATTGGAGAGAATTGTCGTTCTGAATTATCGCTGCTCCGTGTCCCGGTATCACGCTCATATTTCTTCTCTTACTGGCTCGGCATGACACTGCTCACTACTTTACTTATTCTCGGTCGGCCTCTCTTTTCTCATATGCGCATCAGCCCTCTCATGCAGCCTTCAAATATTTACTTCTGGGTCTCGGCTACTAGAGCTTCTATTCTTGTTTTGCGCATGCTATGCCCTCTCTTTGTTCTCCCGGCCTTAGAGTGTCTACGCGCAGGCTCCCCCTGGCTTTCACGCCCCCAGAACTACTCCTTTGCCACATTCTTATATAATGCAGATTGTATGGGCTTAGTCTCTCTCAACTCATTATTTTAGGGTTCTTATTTGCTCTTGGCCAGCCGTCCATTTTTGTCTTCAGTTGCTGCCTTAGGGTTTTATTTTTTGTGCCGCTTGCTTTCTTGTTATTGTTGTTTTGTCTTGCGCAGCCATAGCTGCTGACTACACTCGGAAGTTGCTTAAGGATTTTTTTTTAATGTTTTGCACACTTAGGGTTTTTAGAGAGAATTGGCAAATGAGTTTATGTTAAACATGTGCTGACTGCGTCCCACTCGGCAGTTTTTCACTTATTCTGTATTATGCGCATATGTTAGTGTTCCTAGAACATGCCAAGGATCTAATAAGCAAGAAAAGGTGTTCATAAAATCATTATAAGTTGCGGAATTACTTACATTTAATGGATTTGAGCTTTTAAAATTTTGAGAAGAAGATCTCCAAGATCATTCATTTGTTGATTCCAAGCTTTGAGTTGGTTTTCTATCACCTTAGTTGATTTCTACAAGTGCTAGCTTTGTTGATTTTGCCACAAAGTCAAAGAGAGGGAGGCTACAAGTTCATGCCCATAACGTGTCTTAGGGTTTTCATTTTTTGTTCCAAGTGTTGTGTTACAAAGTGAAGAGAGAGGGATGAGGTTTTGTTAAAAGGATTTTACCCTTTTCACCCAAACAGGTAGTTGGGTCTTGGTTTTCCAAAAACTAAAACCATGTAGTTGAAAAGCAAGTGGTATTGGCTTAATTGCCAACCACTTTCTTAACTACCACTTCACACATGTGAAGTGGGCCCCATATTTGAATTCAAAATTCAAATGTCTTTATGAACATTTGCTGCGGCTCGGATCCGTTTAATCCGATTAAATGAACTTTCGTCGCTAAATAATTAAATCTAATTTAATTAAATAACGATGCCTCGTAAATATATTACGAACGTCGTTTAAGAATTAATTCTAAATTAATTTGTTCGTTCGCATTAAAGTCTGACTTTAATTTCGTAATGAAATCTAATTTCATATTAATATATCCGATATATTAATTTTAGCCCATACGAATAAATTAAATAGAAAAATCAAATTTAACTATTAAATTTATTTTACCGATTACTTCGAAATTAATCGCATTCTCTCTATTCCAAACACATTTAATCTCAGATTAAATAAAGTCTTAATTAATCCCAGATTAATATTCTCTCTTTAAATTAATCCAATATTAATTCTAGTTTAAATCAACTGTCATCGGTTAATCTTTGGGAAGCGACCCAAGAGATCCCTGGATATGTTGGCAATAAATACGGTTATCGAATTATCCGAATACGTGCGTACCTCGTACCACGTGCTTACCGATTTACAAGACATGGTTGGCTTCTAGCAAAGCACCGTGCCTACCCAATTCTCCAGAAATATTCTTACTGGAATATATAATCTATGTCATGCGTAGTATACATAGTATTACGTATTGCGATCCAGTATCAGGTGTCACGTGCTAGGCCTGGGGCTGGAATTGTGTCTGCCCCGTACGAAGCATATGTCGGATATCTGGTAACTAGTCTCTATAGTCGGATGAACATGACCTAGTCATATCATCCAGATGACTGCAGTACTTAAGAGTACTAGTTCCGTATCCTACGTGACATCATCTCTACTATGACTGGAGTGATACTTCCGTCATGACATCACACCCAATACACTACGATTCTCAATATACTCAGTAGAGGCGTACACAGAACCGGTTAAAGCCCTGGACGACCAAAACCAAAGAATATTGATTGTCGCAAGTATTAGCGGTGCAAGTCTCAGGTTAAGACCAAATACACCTACCCTGATATTGGACTTCCATAGACACGTAGTCATACTACCAATGGAATTCCGAGGGGTCCATCCAGAGCGAAGCTGTTTCCGTATCATCGGTAAACACAACCTACTATTACACTTGGATGAGTATCAAATACCCAAATATATGAGAACTATGTTGTTACGCTTCCATAACACGCACAAGTGTAATACTAGTCTATTCCACATTATCGATGTCCAGTCTCGATAATACTACGACTAGGGATATTTAATGATTAATCCTTCGAGGACTGATATTGTCTCATATAATCTCAATCCAGGAACTAATCATAAACACCTCCTATCATTTATACATCTAGGTGATCTAATCACAAATGATATGAGTGCAATCTCCTTGTCACATAGTTAATTTATACAACATCACCATGATATGTACAAATAGTGACGCTATGGGTCATAATTGTCCAACAATCTCCCACTTGGCCTATAGCCAGTCACTCGAGTGTCTTACACCCGAACTATGTACGGTTCGCTCAACTGCTGAGGAAAGGCTTTCGTCAGAGGATTTGCATGATTATCGTATGATTTGATTTACACGATCATCACATCGTCACGATGTATGATCCGAACCAATCAGATGAATAGTCGAAGTATATATCTGGATCGTTGATGAGACCATTAATTCTTTAGCCTGTGCTGACGCCTAGCTCAGCTGCTAACAGAACTATGTCTAATCTAATTAGATTTATTATCGACCCAAATGGCTTCTATTGCTGCCTCAGTCGCAGCAATAACCCGCATTTGTTGTTTATTCGGTAAAAGTATCTTGCTTGGAAGATTTCAAGCTCACTGTTCCGTTATTTCAAACTGTATAGTACCGTTGTTTTTATCGGTTATGAAACTTGCAGCAGTGATCCCAGTCACTTCAAGTTCTCATTCTCCATAGTTTAAGACATCATCATTAGTTCTCTAAGATACTAACGGATGTTCTTAATGTCAATCCAGTGACTATCACTTGGATTGACCTGTTTGTGGCTCCATATGCTCAAAGCGTATGAGACACTAGGTCACGTACATTTTTCAATATACGAGTTCTCGGAGAGTGTTAACAACTTTAAATCTATCCCAGTAGATCTTTATTCCTAGAATAAAGGTTTTTTCTCCCAAGAATTCTACGGAGAATTTTCATGAAAGCCAAGCTTTCACCGATTGTAATATGGGAATATCATTTCCAAGAAATGACATATCATCATTATTTAGGACAGTCACTTTCAGTGCGCTCCCACTAACCTCCTTATATATACAAGAATCATTTCTCGTTTTGAATTAAATCATAAACCATTATGATTACATCAAAATGATTATTCCAAGAACTTAATGCTTGCTTCAATCTCTCTATAGATCGAATAACCCGCAAACCTTGTTTGCTAGTTTTGGTACGACAAAACCGTCAGGATGTACAACATCCTCCAAAAGGTTTCCTTTTCAGGAAAGCGATTTTCCCGTTCAGCTACCATGATTCATAAATGAAACATGCAGCATCAACAAGCATTATCCAAATGGATTTATCATGGCAACAGGTAAAAGATTTCATTGTAATCAACACAATGTTGATAACGATACCTTTCCGCTATAAGCCTAGCTTAGTACGTTGGTATGCTGCCATCCACATATGTCTTCCTTGAAGACTTATATAGTACCAATAGGCACAATGCCTTGCGGTACATCAACTAGTGTCCAAACATAGTAGATATACATGGAATCCATTTCGGATGTCATGGAACTTTGCCATAATAGGGAGTCGATACCTTGTATCACTTCCTCATACGTAGTCAGTTCGTATTCCTCAATAAGATTGACATGTTTATGAGGTGAGATCAGAAACCCATACCCATATTGTTTTCTGACTCTCTCCGACTTACGCGGTTCTTGTGTATTCGAAGATTGCTGGTATAGTTTCATCCTTGATGAACTGTTTGTGTTCCATTAAGGACTTGGTGCTTTAAACAGTATAACTCCAATTTTCATTGAGTTTTACTATCCTCCCACTTACCACTGCACATCGGTATTCCTCTTAAGAAAACCGCATGGTGAGTAATAATTACATTGTCCTCAAGTGGGTTGTATAAGTACTATACTTTGGTTTCCCTAGGATAACCTACAATTGGCACTTATCCAATTTTGGGTTCTTGTTTGGTATCATCCAAATATATGCTTAGCATTCCCAAATAAACAGGAATGAGAAAACCCAGTTCTTTCCTGTTCATATCTAATATGAAATCCGTCAAACAGATTTTCATGGAACCTTATTCAAAATAAGTATTGCACTGTAATGCTTATCCTTTGAAGGAAATGGTAGCTCAGAACGACTCATGATTAACCTTATCATGTCCAACAAAATTCGGTTTCTCCGTTCAGACACACCGTCAAACTGATGTGTTCCGGGAGGAGTCCTCATTGAAAGAATACTATAATCTTTCAATTATTCGAGAAACTTATTGCTTAAGTAATTTTCATCTCGGTCTTACCGTGACGGTTTTAATACTTTAGCCGATCAATTTGTCTATTTCGTGTCGAAACTCTAAAAGTTTCTGATTCGTGTTTCATAAGAAACACATAACCATAGCGCGATGCCACATCCGTAAAGGTTATGAAATACTCATATCCACCTCTAGCCTAGCTAGATGTGGGCCCACTTACGTCACTATGAACGAGGACTAACAGATCGATGGCATTTATAATTTTACCGAGTAAAAGGTATTTTAGGTACTTTACCTAATAAACTAGATTCATAGACATCATTTGAATGGAATCAAATCCATCATAGTATCCACTCTTTAAAAGTGTGGATATACGAGTCTTGTTTAATGTGTCCCAGATAACACTGCCACAAATAATTCTTATCTGATCAAATCAGTTTGAGCTATTTGTTCGTCATATTATATGTTTGAGATTTATTTATATTCCAAATATAAATACTGTTATTCACATCTAATGTGTTTATCTCAATATCATCTTTATATAATAAAACACTTTAGTGTTTTAGAAAATTTAAACGTATACTCGCAACGAGTTATACTCGATATAGAGATAATGTTTCTAGTCAAACTAGTTACATTATAACAGTTTCCTAATTTAAGTACACACCCGAAAGGTAGTTCCTAAACTTAGGTATCTACGGTTAAAACAACGACTTTTGTCCCGTTTTTGATTCGCAAATTAATCTCATTTGAAGTCAGTATCCTGCTAATAGCAGATTCTGCACATCAATGCATATTTATGTATCACACTTAGTATTTAAAATCCAATTTTAATACTAGTAGTGAACATATTTATGACAAACATATTTGAAGTCAGAGCCTTGCTCGTCTTCAATTCCTTCATGTCTGCTTTGTCCATACGGCAGTCACGCTTCAGTGATCCCATTTGCCATAGTTTAAGCAGACATCTTGGGATATGTCCTTTGTCTTCCTAGAAGACAGTAATGATTTTGCCTTTGCCTCTTTTTATATCCCAGAAGCCTTGGCCAAGTCTTGGGTTTCTAGAATATCGAAGTAAGGTGCGCTTTGCGCTACTTGCCTTATTGCAAACTTTGGTTTTATCTCCTTAAGAATAGCCATTAACTCTCCAAGAGTTATTAATTGCAATTTAATACTTTAAGATCTTAGAATAGATATATGAAGATCCTTCAATTTCTTCATCGTACTTTAAGGATCTAATCCTTAGTTCTGATTAGGAAATTAAGGAGCACTTTTGACAAGTATAATGGATTAAGCACTAAAGTTATCATCACATGAATCTTCCAAAGATCATGCTCTACTATTTGCTTAACTCTGGGCTTAGGCCTAATATGTTATTTTATCAAATAAATTAACTTATTAGTTTCCAGGACCATCCTTAAATTTTATTCCCAATTTGAAAATTAAAGTCGTTTAAATACATTTTCCTTAGGATTATGTTTTAAACATTAATCTTTCAATTTAATCTTGATTTTAATAGTCCAACTATTTAATCAATGATTTCAGGTACAATTAATGTAATGATTAATATAGTCTAACTATATAAATAATTACAATTTTATTGGTTAAAATCAAATATATATTGATTACTATAATCCAATTATATAATCAACTAAAAATGATCGGTAAAATTCAAATGTATTGATTACTATAATCCAATTATATAATCAACTATAAATGAAAGGTAAAATTCAAATATATATGATTACTATAATCCAATTATATATTCAACTATAAATGAAGTAGTTTGAATACAGTCCAACTGTTTAATTAAAACAACAATTAAATATTAGTCCAACTAATACTTTAATTTATTTGACGAAATATTTGATATGAGCGCGTATGGCAAGTTATTTAACGAATATTGCAAATTTAATTCTTGCCTCCCACTACACTTTTCGGCGAGCCTCTAACCCTCTGTCGAGTACTCGAGAAACCTAGTTTCCTAGTGGGCTAGGATCCCGTTAAATAACACACAACCTTGACTTTGGCCAACAAGCTGTATGATATTTAACTAGGTAGATCTCTAAGATCAATTGGATCTCATCCAATTCCTAGATCTAGTAGGAGGACATCCAAGTCCGAAACATATATCTTATATATGCCAATATATCCAATATATTCCCTAATATTTTTCCTCTGAATCAACTAAGCCTTGGCTTTGGCACAACAAGCTTAATGATTCCAGTTAAGCGGGACCCATTGACATGGAAAGCTTCGTAATCAATGTCGATGGACAAGAAGTGATCTTGACTTTGGCCAACAAATCACGATTTGGACAAGACACCGATATGGAACAAAACTCTCATGATTCAAACACATCCGCAATTGACAAAGGTCTTGACTTTGGCCAACAAACCAATGCCAACTTTGGATCTTGAGTAAGAATCACTCAATGGAAGGAAAAACGCTTAATATGTTTTGAGGGTATTTCGCATGCAAATTGGCAACCAATTTATTATCTTTATTAAGGTCTCATCATCATACACCCTTAAACATGCATTCTAAACACATAATAAGCGCGTATAAATAATAAATTAATAATAATATGCGGATGGATAGTCACAAATTATTCCGAGAACAAATCACTCCATTTCCTCTCCCCGGCTAGAACTATTCTAACTTCTACCCAATTACATTATACAATAAAAAACCTCATTGAGATTGAGGGGAATTGGTGAGAAGAGAATTACAAAGAGTAAAGAGATAAAGGCTGGACACGCAGGTCCAATTAATAAATTCTAAATTTATTACAATAATTTCTAAAATTACCCTCACCCTTCTAATATCCATCCGATATATATTATTCATGCAATACATTCATATATTCATACAAATCATGTTATTCAATCAATCTAATCCAATTAATTAATCTTTGAATTAATGATCATCCAATATTCAAACAACAATTTGATTTCCGTAAGTCAAACTCGTTTAAGAATAAATACTCAAAGTAAGTATTCTTGAATTATATTGAACTACAATTTTAAATCCAATTTATTTGTATTCGATACTAATTCCAAATTAAATATTTACACTTATTTATAAGCCTTAAAGACTTGGATTCCAAATCCAATTTTAATGGTTCTCAAAGGCCCAATAATATCCAATGTCATTTTAATTAAAGTCCAATGGGCTTTTAATTAATTCTTAAGGCATGCGCTTTGGCCATAATGGGTCAAACCCAAAATACCAAGGCCCAATAGGAATCACCCTATTGCCTACAAATTAATTTAGGCCCATTAGGCATAATTAAATTCTTTAAAGGGCCAAGTGATGTATTTGGACTTTATGGAATTGGTTTTGGGCCCAATTGGATCCAATCCAAAAGTCCAAAATCAAACTTAGTCAAACCAAGCCCATTGAACCCAAATACACACTTTTAGCCCAATTCATAATTAAATGCTTATTAACATAATTATAATATTCCAAATATCACAATTACTTTAATTAAAGTGTATTAGCCATGATAATTAATTAAACTCAATATTTCCAAAATACCAATAACTTAATTAATCATGCTTAATCCATCAATTTATGCTCAACACAAATTGAAGCCAAAATTCATCATTTCATGCTCAACACAAAATTGAATCCAAAACACATCATTTCATGATCAACATGCTCTTTGATTTTAACATAAACTTTATTGACTTTGATTCTAATCCAATCAAACCAACAATCAACATTTAAACTAGCATTTAAACACATCCAATGATGCTACAAAAAAAAAAAAAAACTGCCCAGCCACTACAGTCCTATTCGGCCATGATAAGGAAAATTAAAATTTTTGATCCAATCAATTTTTCTCAAATCTAATCATGCATAACTCTAAGTTAACATAATCTAAGCATGCTCATAGCATCAATTTGAAGGAATCATGCTCAAAACATAAAAGCCCCAAATTTTAGTCTCATGAACCCTAAAATTTTCATGCTTAAAATTGGCTCTGATACCATTGTTAGTGTTCCTAAAACATGCCAAGGATCTAATAAGCAAGAAAAAGTGTTCATAAATTCATTATAAGTTGTAAAAATACTTACATTGAATGGATTTGAGCTTTTAAAATTTTGAGAAAAAGATCTCCAAGATCCTTCCTTTGTTGATTCCAAGCTTTGAGTTGGTTTCCCTATCACCTTAGGTGATTTCTACAAGTGCTAGCTTTGTTATTTTGCCACAAAATCAAAGAGAGGGAGGGTACAAGTTCACGCCCATAATGTGTCTTAGGGTTTTCATTTTTTGTTCCAAGTGTTGTGTTACAAAGTGAAGAGAGAGGGATTGGGTTTTGTTAAAAGGGTTTTACCCTTTTCACCCAAACTAGGTAGTTGGGTCTTGGTTTTCCAAAAACTAAAACCATTTAGTTGAAAAGCAAGTGGTATTGGCTTAATTGACAACCACTTTCTCAACTACCACTTCAAACATGTGAAGTGGGCCCCACATTTGAATTCAAAATTCAAATATCTCTACGAATATTTGCCGCGGCTTGGATCCGTTTAATCCGATTAAATGAACTTTCGTTGCTAAATAATTAAATCTAATTTAATTAAATAACGATGCCTCGCAAATATATTACGAACGTCGTTTACGAATTAATTCTAAATTAATTAGTTCGTTCGTATTAAAGTTCGACTTTATTTTCGTAATGAAATCCAATTTCATATTAATATATCCGATATATTAATTTTAGCCCATACAAATAAATTAAATAGAAAAATCAAATTTAACTATTAAATTTATTTTACCAATTAATTCCAAATTAATCGCGTCTCTCTCTTCCAAACACATTTAATCCCAGATTAAATAAAGCCTCAATTAATCCCAGATTATTTTTCTCTCTCTAAATTAGTCCCATATTAATTCTAGTTTAAATCAACTGTCATCGGTGAATCTTTGGGAAGCGACCCAAGAGATCCCTGGATATATTGACAGTAAATACAGTCATCAGATTATCCGAATACGTGCGTACCTCGTACCACGTGCTTACCGATTTACAAGACATGGTTGGCTTCTAGCAAAGCACCGTGCCTACCCAATTCTCCAGAAGTATTCTTACTAGAATATATAATCTATGTCAGGCGTAGTATACGTAGTATTGCGTATTGCGATCTAGTATCAGGTGTCACGTGCTAGGCCTGAGGCTGGAATTGTGTTTGTCCCGTACGAAGCACATGTCAGATGTCTCGTAACTAGTCTCTATAATCTGATGAACATGACCTAGTCATATCATCCCGATGAATGCAGTACTTAAGAGTACTAGTTCCGTATCCTACTTGACATCATCTCCACTATGACTGGAGTGATACTTCCGTCTTGACATCACACCCAATACAATTCGATTCTCAATATACCCAGCAGAGGCGTACACAGAACCGGTTAAAGCCCTGGACGACCAAAACCAAAGCATATTGATTGTCGCAAGTATTAGTGGTGCAAGTCTTAAGTTAAGACCAAATACACCTACCCTGATATCGGACTTCCATAGACACGTAGTCATGCTACCAATGGAATTCCGATGGGTCTATCCAGAGCGAAGCTGTTTCCGTATTATGCTTCCATAACATGCACAAGTGTAATACTAGTCTATTCTGCATTATCGATGTCTAGTCTCGATAATACTACGACTAGGGATATTTAATAATTAATACTTCGAGGACCGATATTGTCTCATATCATCTCAATCCATGAACTAATCATAAGGACATTCTATCATTTATATATCTAGGTGATATAATCACAAATGATAAGAGTGCAATCTCCTTGTCACATAGTTAATTTGTACAACAACACCATGATCTGTACAAATAGTGACGCTATGGGTCATAATTGTCCAACGACACAACCCTTATCTCTCTCTCTCTTCTATTTATCATGCGCACAACATACATTTAGCCCTAATGTTTCATGTTAAAACCCTCATATTCCCTGCATGTATGCCTTCACTTTTCCCATTTTTAAATTTCGGCCCTAACTAATTTAGTCAAAGTTTGTGTCTTTGTAAATCTTGTTCTTCTTATTTCCTAAAATAATAAAAAGAAACAACAATTACTAAATTAACTTAAATAATTAACACTTTCTAAATTAACATAAAAATGAAAATTATATAATAAAATATGAAATATAATGCTAATTACTTAACAATAAACCAAAATAAATGATGTTTCAAAGTACATTTTCATGCACTTATCACAACCCCCAACCAGCTTATTGCTAGTCCCTAACATTCAAGCACAAAATAAAATAAAAAATAACTAAATAAATAAAACTATCTAAGCCACTTTCGTAGGGATCACGATTGCATTTAGCGTATACAACAAGCCTTTAAACCCCAAGGTGTCCCTAATGGACGAGTTATAGTCTCGTGAGGGCTTACAACGGCGACACCCACAAACGTCATGCAAAACACACAATCATGCAAAAATAAAAATTACATAGTCCCAATAGTTTCACATAATTTTTTCCTCAAAGAATGCTTAGTAATGAAATTAGAGAACCTTCAAAGTACTCAACGTAACTCAAATCTAAGTCTTTAAATAAATCATCTAAGTAAGACTCATAGTGTATGTGTGCTAAGGTTCATTCATAGCTTTATTCCCAGGTAAGCCAACTTAATGATTTCGTTTAAAAATCGGGATCGATGGGTCAAACCAACCTAGATATCTCAATTAAGCTATGTAATTGCTTTTCTGTGCTCAATATGGTATGATTTCTCTTTTTTCTTTAGTCTCTCTTTTCATTTTCTTCTTTTTTTGAAATTTTCTTTTCTTTCCCTCTTTTTTTTTAACACACCTACCCTTTAAGGTAGCATTTCTCCTCATGGTGGTCCTAATACTCGCTCATGGGTAGCTTCATGCTTATCGGTTATAGGTGGTTTATTTTCTTTCCTCAGAGACATTTCTTTTATTTTCAACCATACCATACGTCCTAACATAAGCAAATTAGGATAGACATCTAAACAACCAGTCATTCATCGACATATAATTTCTTCAACTAGTCACCTTGCTAACTACTCAGGCTTTCACTGCTAAAAACCTATAATTAAGTGCTTACGAGTCTAACATAAATAAACTACTCAATTCATCAGATAAAAGTGCATTAAAGGACTTATTCTTTCTAAGATTCTATCCTAAAACAAACAATATCATCATCGGACTTATGCTTTAACTATCAAGGACTAAAAACAAACAACATAAATTTTTTTTAATAATAAAATATATTTATGACAGGCATTATCATGCACGTGCATGCACCCCCCCACACTTAAAACTTGCATTGTCCTCAATGTAAGATAAATGTAAAGACAAAGGATTAAGGAACAACACTACCAGGCGTGGAGTTGATCAGGTTCTTGCTGACGAGACTTTGGTTGTGTGGTTTTGTAGGTTGTGCTAACTCCTGCATAAACACTCATGCAAACAGAAAAATAAACATGCAGTTAGCACACAATAAAATAAAATAAAACTAAAGTAGATAAAATAAAATAAATATAGATGCAAGGGTTGCCTCCCCGCTAGCGCTAAGTTTAACGTCTTCAGCCAGACGCAAGCACTCAAGTTGTCATGGTGGTTTCCATCTAGCGTATTGATGAAGGCATATGAGGGAATTTCTGTCTAGCTGTATCAGTGTATCCACGGATCCTCCAGGGTCTGGTGGCTGAAAGTCTTGACTGCACATATTAAAAAGTTGATTCAACCCCCTTTTTATCTTTCCAGGTATCATATTCAATTGAACACGAGCTCCTATTTTCCTCATTTTACGATTCTTTAGGATCACTTTCACTTCAGGAGGATTTGATTCATGTTGTAGAAAATCTGTTTCTGGCAGGAGTGCTTCGAGCATGTATGTACTTTGATACTCATCATCATTTTGTGTTATTTTTCAACATGAAAAATGTTCACTTCGAGAGTCATATTCCCAAATGATAATTTCATTAGACCGTTCCTGTAATTAATAAGGGCATTAGTTGTAGCAAGAAAAGGTTTACCTAAAATAAGCAGAATTTTGGACTCAGCGTTAACCACAGACTGGGTGTCTAAAATTAGAAAGTTAACGGGTAGTAGAATTTATCAATTTGAACTAAGACATCCTCGACTATTCCCCGTGGTGTTCTAATGGATCGGTCAGCTAACTGTAAAGCTACTGATGTAGGTTTTATCTCGCCAAGCCCTAACTGCACGTAAATCGATTATGGCATGAGATTAACACTAGCACCTAAATCTAATAATGCTTGACCAAACTCATGGGTGCCAAAGTGGCAGGTAATGGTGAGACATCCCGGATCTTTATACTTTGGCAGAGTCCTCTGTTCAATTACTGTGCTTGCCTGCTCTGTCAAGAATGCAGTCTTTTCACATTGTGTTTTCTCTTAATGGTGCACAGATCCTTCAAAACCTTCGCATAAGTAGGAACTTATGTTATCACATGTAACAGCGGAAGGTTGATCCTTACTTGCTTAAGATGTTCTAGGATCTTACCATTTGGGTCTAGAGCTCTCATAGTGGGTCTAAGTGCTTGAGGGAAAGGTACTTTTGGTTGAAAATGTGGTACTGGTTCTTCTTGAGGGGTATCTATACCACTATCTTTGGGGTCATCTGTGGTTTTGGATGTGTCCTGCGAGCCCACTTTCGTACCACTCTAGGTGAATATGGAATTAACACCCTTTACGTTGGCTACTTTATGATCAGTATGTGCCATGTGTTGGCCTTGTGGATTAGGTTGAGTTTGAGATGGGAATTTTTCTTATTCGTGTACACTCAGAACATTAGTCAATTTAGAAATTTGGCTCTTTATTTCCTTATTATCTTCCGCTACCTGAGCTATCAATGTCTCAAACCTCTGATTAGTTTTACTATGGGTCTCCACAAATGCTTTCTGGGCCTCTATGAACGTTTGCATAGTATCCTCTAAAGAAGTATTAGGAATGGTAGGTGTGTGATACTGAGGAGCACTATAACTTCTAGGCGGTGATGTATGACTCGGCTGATGAGACTCATACTTCCAACTATGGTTGGGATGGTTCCTCCAACTAGGATTATATGTGTCTGGGTACGGTGTGTGAGGCTTCTGATACGTCCAAAATGCATGGCGTTGTTCTTCATATGTTCCTCTCATCTCACCATATAGCGGATACTCTTGAGATTCTAACTGGGCTACTGAATGCATTGTCTTACTGTCTTTGGCTATTAAGGCTTCTTCGTAGGCTGGATCTATTCAAAACTTTTTTCCTTCCCGAGGGTGGAGAAAAATAAGAAACTCTTATCTGTAGACTTGGAGATGAACTTATTTAGAGAGGTGATCATTCCCCCAAGTTGCATGATATATTTTGGATTTGTTGGGGAAGGAATATCGAGGATAGACTTTATCTGCTTTGGGTTGGCTTCTATACCATGTAGAGTGACTAGGTATCTAAGAAATTTCCTAGAGGATACTCCGAAGGTGCACTTGGTGGTTCAACTTCATTCTGTACTTTCTTATCATGTCGAATGCCTCATTTAAGTATGCTAAGCGTTGTCTGGCTTGCAATGATTTTACCAACATGTCATCAATGCAGACTTCCATAGTTTTTCCAATTTGGTGGGAGAACATTTTGTTGGCAATGAGTTGATAGGTGGCCCCATCGTTTTTAAGTCCGAATGGCATTACCTTTATAACAGTAGAGTCTATTATTCATGACAAAACCCAATTTTTCCTGATCGTTTGGGTGCATGAGGATTTGGTTTTAGCTTGAGTACGCATCCATGAAACTCAGCAATTCATGCCCAGCTGTAGCATCAACCATTGAATCGATATAGGGGAGTGAGAAAAAATCTTTTGGACAAGCCTTGTTCAGGTCAGTGAAATCAATACAGACTTACCATTTTCCATTCTTCTTCCAAACTACCACGATGTTAGCGAGCCACTCTGGGTACCGAAACTCTCTGATGGCTCCATTCTCCAATAAATTTTGAACTTCCTCGTCGATGACTCGGTTTCTTTCTGGAGTAAACTTCCTCCTCTTTTATTTGATAGGTGGATAGTCTGGATCCACATGTAGCTCATGGGTAATCATCTCTAGGTCTATTCCTGTCATATCTTCATAAGAACAAGCGAAACATTCATGTCATTCTTTGAGGAAATCAGTCAGCTTGGCGCGTAGCGTGGGATTGAGGTGGGCCCCTACTTGGGTTTTATGGTCTGGGTAGAGGTGGATGGATTTGGACCTTATCGAGATCTTCGACTTTGGGAGAGTCAAGGTTGATTCGATAAGATCCGTCCTGTAATCACTATACTGACTGAGATTTTGCTTTCAGGGTCGTTTGGTAGCAACTTATGGAAGCAAGTTGATCTCCTTTGATTTCTTGAACATCCTATTTGGTAGGGAATTTCAAAACAAGGTGATAGGTAGAGGAGACTGCCCTCATTTCGTGAATCTATGGTCGCCCCATTATCAACTTATAGGCTGAAGGTAATCAAAAACCAGAAAAGTGGTTATTTTGTTGACTCCGTATGCATATACTGGAAGAGAAATTCCCCTAATGTGAATTTTTGTTCCCCGCTGAAGCCAATCAAGGCCGTTAACCAGCGATTTATTTTCTCCAATCCTCCTCCCATGTTAGTGAGGGTGGGGATGAAGATAATGTTAGCTAATGACCCTGTGTCGACTAACACTCTATTGATCATAAAATTGGCCACTTGTAAAGAGATCACCAATGCGTCATGATGGAGATTTATATGACTGGAATTTCTGTCATCATTGAATTCAATTTCCAAGTCGGCGTAGCTCCCTCTATCATCTTCATAGAATACGATGTGACAGAGTTGCCATTCTAGTGTGTCGCTTCACACCGCGAGTAGAATATCCCACTGACTTATGATCTCTTGGAGATGAAGTTAACAGTGTTATTTATTGGTGGGGTGGGCAGTGGTCCATCTTTTTGCTCTTCTTTATCGTATCTCCTTACTACGACTACTTTCCATTTCTCTGTGAGCAGGTCTTTAAAATTCCATTTGTTTAGCAACTCCAAAACTTCCAATCTCAGTGCTATATAATCGGCTGTCGTATAGCCGTAGTCTTGGTGGAATTCACACCACCTCCTAGTGATTTTCCTCATAGAGCCTTCCTTGGAGCGTGGAGGCCATTTTTTCTTCGCCTCCCATCTTCCTGATGACTAAGACCAGTGTAGGCACTGCATTTTTACATATAAGCCCCGATGATGAGTCTCGTATGGAGACATTACTTCTTTAGTTGTGAAAGTCGTGGGAAACATGTTAGACAATTATGACCCATAGCGTCACCGTTTGTAAAAGACATTGTGTTTTGTACAAAATTGACTATGTAATATTGAAATTGCCTTTTATCATTTCGTAATTCATTTACTATTACATATAAATGGTAAAAGTCCATATGATTAGTTCCGGATTGAGATGATATGAGACAGTATCAATCCATAAAGGTTTAATCATTAAATATCCCTAGTCGTAGTATTATCGAGACTGGACATCGATAATGCGGAATAGACTAGTATTGCACTTGTGCGCGTGTGAGAGCATAACGGCACAGTTCTCATATGTTTAAGTATAGGATACTTATGCAAGTGCGATAGGAGGTTGTGTTTTACCGATGGTACGGAAAACAGCTTCGCTCTGGATAGACCCCGCGGAATCCCATTGGTAGTATGTATATGTGTCTACGGGAGTCCGCGTCAGGGTAGATGTATTTGGTCTTAACCTGAGACTTACATCGCTAATACTTGCGACAATCGGTAAACTTTGGTTTTGGTCGTCCAGGGCTTTAACAGGTTCTGTGTACGCCTCTATTGGGTTTATCGAGAATCGTAGTGTATTGGATGTGATGTCAAGACGGATGTCACTCCAGACATATGGAGATGATGATCACGCAGGGATTCATAACTCGTTCTCTATTGTGTTGCAACCATCGGGATAATGTGACAAGGTCATGATTATCCGATTCAAAGAGACTAGTTGTTTGATATCCGATATGTGCTTCGTACGGGGCAGTCACTATTCCAGCCCCAGGCCTAGCACGTGACATCTGATACTGGATCGTAATACGAGATACTAGGTATTCTACGTCTGACATAGATTATATATTCCAGTAAGAATATTTCTGGAGAATTGGGTAGGCACGGTGCTTTGCTAGAAGCCAACCATGTCTTGTAAATCGGTAAGCACGTAGTACGAGGTACTCGCTTTATCGGATAGTCCGATAACCGGATTTACTGCCAACATATCCAGAGATCTCTTGGGTCGCTTCCCAAGGATTCACCGATGACAGTTGACTTAAATTGGAATTAATCTGGGATTAATTAAGAGAGAGAAAATTAATCTGGGATTAATATGGGCTTTGTTTAATCTGGGATTAAAAGTGTACAGTGGCGAAAGAACGCGATTAATTTGGAATTAATCGGTAAAATAAATTTAATAGTTAAATTTGATTTTTCTATTTAATTTATTCAAACGGGCTAAAATTAATATATCGGATATATTAAAATGGATTGGATTTCATTACGAGATTAAAGTCGGACTTTAATGCGAACGAACGAATTAATTTAGAATTAGTTCGTGAACGACGTTCGTAATATATTTACGAGGCATCGTTATTTAATTAAATTGGATTTAATTATTTAGCGACGGAGGATCATTTAATCGGATTAAACGGAACCGAGCCGCGTCAAATGCCCGTAGAGATATTTGAATTTCGGATTCAAATATTTGGAGCCAAAAGTGTGGTAGGTGTTCCCACCACACAACCACCTTGTTTTGCCTTTATGTAAACCACTTACCAATCTCTACCTTGTATTGGGTAAAAGGTGAAATGGTTTCACCTTTTGGTAAATAACAAAAAGGGATTTTCATTGTTGGTAACACTTAACACAAACACAAAACCCTAAAGGAAGAAGGCTTGGCCGAAAATCTTCATCCCTCTCCTCTCTTTGATTTGATTTTCAAATCATCAAAAGCTAGCACTTTGGAAGTGAACAAAGGTGATAGGGAAACTCCTCAATAGCTTGGAATCATCCTAAAGCTTGGATTCATCATAAAGCTTGGATCTTGGAGATCTTGGATCTCAAATTTTTAAAAGCTCCAACACTCATTGTAAGTATATTCCGCACCTTATAATGATCAACTCTTATATTATGCATGCTTATTAGATCCTTATAATGTTCTAGGAACACTAACAAAACAGACGTTGGAAGGGTAAAGTTGGAAAAATGAATTTTTGTTGGATTTTGTCTAGTTGTTTGACTTCGGTTGCTTGTTGGACTTCCGTTTCAAAGCTCATCTTAGGCCCAAAACCCCCGTAAACCACTTACTTACCCATAAACCAAACCAAAACACCCAAGCCTACCCAAAGGACTAAAGCCCACGCCCATGAACTCATATTCACGCCCATCACTCCCTTAATTAGGTAGATGCACATTTTTCACATGATTAAATCTAATAAAATTCCTTCTTAATTAAGAGAAATCAAATCAAATCCCTTATCAAATAAAAAGCAATCACCATCCTAAATTATGAGATCTATCCTTATGAGAAACCAATTAGAATAAATGTCACCACCGGTAGGAGATTCTATCCTATTCGAATAAGGAAAGCCTCCTCTCCATTGCCTATAAAAAGAGCCATTCACCACCATTCACAACGCTAGCACACATATCTCATATTCACGCCTAAGACACAAGTCTAAGCCTTCCTTTGCACGCCCAAGCACCTCCTCCAAGCCCTATTGCCGCATCCCCTAAGCCACCCACTACCGTGAATCATCTCCTTCCACCCTACACCATTCACGCCCATCACCAAAACACAGCCCCATTTGCCGCAACTTGAGCCACCCTTCACAGCCCTAATTATGCCAAAACAACCCTCAAACACAGTCCTTAATCCACATAAAACATCCCTAAACACTGCCTCGCACTGCACACCATAACATAACCTTAAAACGCCCCTCACTACCTACTAAACTGCCGCATTCTGCCTCCCTGTTCTGCCCAGTTTTTGCTGCGATTTTAACCCATAAAACAGCCCTGAAATCACCCTAAAACTGCACTAAAAACTGTACAAAATCCTTTTAAAAAAATCCCCCAAAACGGCACCTCCTTGGCCCTCCAAATCACCCAAAAAGTGACCTGAAACGTATCAGCGAAACAGCAGCGAAACGGACCAAAAACAGCAGCCCGAACATCAAAACAACGAGGAAAGATGTTGAGTTAACAAATCAGAAAAGTAGCGGACCATTCACCCTTCCAACGGACGTGTAACGCCCTTTCTTGAGACGACAAAAGAGGTTAGACCTGAGGGCAACTTTTTATTTTATCTTCTTTTGTTTTATTTTATTTATTTTGAAATATTATTGCATGAAAGTCGTTTGAGGCAGGATGTGATTGTTGGATGAGCGGGATATGTGTTCCCCTTTTGTGGTATATCGGATGGAAACCCAGACGTAAATCCTGTAGCCGATTCCGAATGGACGTAGTACGGTCTGCACTCGGGATACAAAGACACGTCCACTTAAGATACACATATCTCGTCTCATCCAAATTTTTATTTAAGCATGTTGTAGTTTATAGGTCGTTTATTCATTATTTTAAGCATGATTTAATTTGGTTTCGTTATTTAATTTCTAAGCATGATTTTGTTCTTTTTACGCATGATATTTCATTTAATTTATGTTTATGTTTAAATAGTTATTTGTTATTTTGTTTTGATGGTTCAATATGCTCGTTGTGTTATATTGCGTGTTTACCGTTTAATGACTTATTTTCTAAGCATGCAAACTTAGAATAGGATTTATTTAGCGAATGCATGTTAGGTCTAAATACCCTTGAGCATGATTATTGAGTAGACTCGGTTGATTCATTGCACCAATTATATCATCACAAGTGACCTAAGTTATGGACCATTTCGAACCCAACGGTTTGAGGTCTTCCCTTGCGAGGGGTGAGTGCGGCCTAAATCTTTATCTCGGTTCACACCGGGTGGCGACTCCATTATTCTCCGATTTAGTCCCTCACGGGCTACTCAGTACTCCCACTAGGCCGCGAGCCTAGAACAGCATTCGTCGCCCAAGTTCTGTGTCCTATAGTCTGGCGACTCCACTGAGGATAGAGAATCGGCCCCGAAATCATGTCTTGTGATGTGTATAATTTGTGCTTTAATTGATCATTTCTATAGTGGGTTGAGGGGGTTAATCAAAGGCTTTGTTAAAGCTAGGTGGTGGTTGGGTGTCTTCCTTCATTCACTACCTTTCGAGGAAAAGCTGTGAAGGCACCTAGATAATCATTACCCGTAGCTTGTTGTGATAGACAACTTTGGAGGACTCATTGTTTATTCCTGTCACCAAGCGATAAGAGCCTAAGGGGCTTGGGTACTTAAGAGAGCCTCGCTCCACCCTCCCTCTGGGGAATCTATAACGGAAAATCCATTCGACAGTTAATCACACACCATAACTCGCTGGCACGTACTGTAAGGTATAAAAAGGGTGCGCTCACTTGGTCGCTTGAACCCTTGAGTGGGGAGTCCTAGTTGTGGGCAAAACTTCATCCGCGAGAGCCTTTGTCCGCGCCCTGTGAACCCACTCGTGAGCCTTAGCCATAAAGAACCAGTATAAGTTATTTATTTTATATTAATGTGTTGGACCACCGTCATTTGGATCCAGTTGGACCTTTTGTTAAAAGATGAGAACTTGTTGGGCCATTTAAACTGGGACGAGTTCGTATCCTTTGACAGTTGGGCTAAAAGCTTCTAAAATACCCGTGGGCTATTTAGTGAATGAGCCTCTTATCATTTGAAGTCATTTAACCATATTATTGCAAAGTGTAAACCTGTTGGGCCTTTTCAACTGGGACAAGTTTGCACCGTGCGATGGTGTGATTTAATACTCTAAAAGGATAATGGGCCAATTAGTATAGAATTTCTTATGAATTTATGCATTACATACATTGCACGCATACACACTGACACATATCTTAAAAGAGACACCATAGATTCCCGTTGGGTTAGGGAATAAGGGAGACTAATCAAAAGGCCATCAGTGAATATGAGTGAATCTGTCAACGAGGGGTCCAAAATGGATCAGATGGAAGCTAATTTCTCCAAGATGACTGAACAACTGCAAGCTCTCACTGCCGCCATGTCTAATATGGCTGTGCCCAGCGCTGCGGGAGGATCTAAAAATGAGAGGCGAGAGAGCCCTCCAGATGGATTGAATGACGATGCTCCGGCATTTGATGATGATCTGGCTGACTATGCCTGTAGGCACTGTATTTTTACATGTGAAACCCGATGATGAGTCTCAGTTGGAGGCACTACTTTTTTAGTTGAGGACGTTGCGGGAAACGATCATCGGAAGGGAATCGATATTTTGTTAGATTTTTATTCACCTGTTTAGCGTCAAGCTTACTTGTTGGACCTCCGTTTAGAGCATTTGGCCTAAAAAAACCCGCAAATCTTTTAACCTTGGTCCAAATCCACTTACCAAGTCTACCAACACCTAAGCCCACACGCCCAAGGCCCTCAAAATACAACCCAATTAAACAAAATATTTATTAAATGATATACCAAACTAAATAAAATATTAAAATTAAATAAATTATATTTAAGTCATTTACCAAATTAAATAAAACATAAAATAAAATTATGCCTAATTTAGATAAATCACAAATTCTAACTTCCAAATTAAAAATATTGTATTCCTAACTTAAATGATATTATGCCTAATTAAAATAAATCATAACCAAATAAAGATATTGACTTCCTAATCTAAACCAATCTTGTCTCCATCAAATCCATTGCTTTCCTTGTTTAACACCAAAATCATATCCATTTTTAATTAGCCAAATCCCTTCCTTGTGAAACAAGGAGAAGCCATAGCCCTTGTCTATAAAAGAAATCACAAACCAACACTTCCCCTCCTTCTCCAATTCACGCACATACATCAAGAAAAAGCTCTCTAGTTCACGCCAATCACAAGAGAAACAAGCAAAAAATTTTCTCTCCTTCACCTCCCTCCACGACCGAAACTGCACAGCCCTAAACAACATCCAAAAGCCGAAAATCACAGCCCTTAAATACCCTTACATTAACCGAATATCACAGCCCCATACACCTCCACACATCACCGAAAATCTCCCCATACAACTTTACCAAAAATATAATCCTGAAACAGCAGCCATAAAACACCCAAAAAAGCAGCCCAAGCTCACCCCAAACAGCAGCCAAAAACGTCCCAAATAGCAGCCAAAACACACCCCACACAGTGAGCAAAAACATGCCCAAACTGCACTGTTATACACGCCCAAACTGCACTATTTCACACGCCCAAACAGCAGCCATACACCCTAAACAAAACAGCCCCATAAATCACCTAAACCAGTAATAAAAAAACTACATTTTTAATACTTAAACAATCACAAAAAAAATCTATCTCTAAGCCTTCAAAAACCCCAAAAATAGTAGCCTAATAGACCTGAAACATAGACTAGAAAATTCAACAAAACAGCAACAAAACGAAGTAAAAACAGTAGCTGGAGCAGCGAAACAGCGAGGGGAAACGCAAACCAGTGAACCAGAAAAGTTACGGAGCTTTACCCCTTCTGATCACTGCGAAACGCGAGTCCGAGAGTCGACGAAAAAGGTTAGACCTGAGGATATTATTTCACATCCATTTTTATTTATATTTTTACTGTTTATTGAATCTCATTCGCATGATTATTGTGAAGTGATGCATGTTGTGGCCCTTGAATAGATAAATAATGCATGTCTTGTGAAGTGATGTATGTTGTGGCCTTTGAATAAAACGAAAAATATGTCGCCTCTTGTGGTATATAGGATGGAAACCCGGACGTAAATTTCATAGCCGATTCCGAATGGACGGTAGTATGATCTGCACTCGGGATACAACTCCACGTACCAATTGAGCAAACATCGCATATTTTGTTTATTTTTTGATGTGTTTATTATTTGTTATTTAATTTCCGCATATATTTTTGTTTTGTGTAATGATGTGATCTAGTACATGGGCTTAGAAAGTGGGACTGAAGGTCCTCTATTTTGAGGGGTTAAAATCCTTTACCACGATGCTTTACCGCGCCGGTCAAGGTATATTCGGTTGAATGTAAGATGTGTTCAATCGGGTATACAAAGTCCGATACTGTTGTCCGTGTTTCTTTATATGCATTATATTATTAGCGCATGTGCTTAGTAAATGTGAATGAAGGTCCTCTATTTTGAGGGGTTAAAATCCTTTACCACGATGCTTTGCCGCGCCGGATGATGTATATTCGATTGGATGTGAGATATGTTTAATCGGATACATGAAGTCCGATATCATTGTCTTTTATTTTTATATGTATTGTGTTGCTTGCTCATAGGCTTAGTAAGTGGGATTAAAGGTCCTTTAAGTAAAGTGGTTAAAATCCTTTACCACGATGCTTTGCCGCGCCGGATGAGGTATATTCGATTGGATGTGAGATATGTTCAATCGGATATACGAAGTCCAATATCATTGTCTTTACTTCTTATATATGCATTATGTCAATTGCGCATGGGCTTAGTTAGTGGAATCAAAGGTTCTCTATGTTGAGGGATTAAAAGCCTTTACCACGATGCTTCGTCGCTCCTCTCCTTATGTCATTTATCCTTTTGCACATCATTGCTTCACTTATATATGCACTACGAAGTCCCATATAGTCATCTTTGTTTTCACATGTATTGTAATGAAAAGCGTATAGGCTTATTATGTTGGATGAAAGGTTCTCCATTTGGGGGAAAAAAAGCCTAAAAGGCTACCTTTACCACGATATTTGCCGCGCCTTTATTCCTTTGATTGCATCATTTACTTCTGTCTTGGCTTGATATATTATCATTTATGTATCCATGTTATGATAGCATTCATGTATTATCTCTTGTGGTATATCAGATGGAAACCCAGACGTAAATTCCGTAGCCGATTTCGAATGGACGATAGTGCGGTCTGTACTTGGGATACAATTCCACGTACCATTTGAGAAAAGTGCCCACATGTATGTTTGTGTCAATATTAGTTATCTTCTTTCGCATCACATCATAGCATGCTTACTTTAATGCCTAATTGCCTCATTAATTGTCTTTTTTTTTTTTGCATTATGTACTTAGTTGACTCTTTTATTTACACATGAATATGTAATGGCTATTTGTTAATGTTTCCGCATGTATAAGTATGATATGTTTATGAAATTACATGTTCGCCATTATTTGATTCGTTCTATGTGTGTTTGTGTGATCATGGTGTGCTTGCGTTTTCATGAATACAATATGCCTATAAAGTTGTATTATTTGTGATTCGCTCTTATGTGTGTTTGTGTGATTATGGTATTATTTGTGATTCGCTCTTATGTGTGTTTGTGTGATTATGGTGTGCTTGTGTTTTCATGAATACAATATACCTACGAAGTTATATGTTTGTCGCTACTTTAACTAACTTTCGAAGCATGCGAACGTAGAAATAAAATGCCTTAGGAATACATATTGCTAGATCCGATTAAACTATTGCACAAATCATTTTATTACAAGTAGCATAAGTAAGAGACCATTCCGAACCCAACGGTTTGAGGTCTTCCCTTGCGAGGGATGACTACGGCCTTAAATCTTTGTCCCGGTTCACACGGGTGGCGACTCCATTATTCTACGATTTAGTCCCCCGCGGGCTACTTCGTACTCCCAACTGGGCCGCGAGCCCGGAACAGCATGCGTCACCCATTTTCCTGTGTCCCACAATGCCACTGGTAGGATAGCCGGGACTTAGGCTGAAATGCAAAGGCTCCATGATCAGATGGAGTCTGTCACCCGTAAGCTGAGGGGGAAACATGAGGATCTACTAGATTATGATTCAATGACCTTTGAGGAATAGCTGCCCGCGCGGTTTAAAATACCTGACATCGTAAAGTTTAATGGGAATGGGGACCCGAGGGTCCAGTTGCGATAATATGTCTCGGTGATGAGTTCAGTTGGCCTATCTCAGCGCCAGGTCCAGAAGATGTTCGGGATGTCACTTGAAGGGGCACGTGTGGTTTGGTATCATAGCCTTGAGAAGAAGGTTAAAGAAGATTGGAGGGAGTTGGCTGATGCCTTCTTGAAGAAGTATGTTACCGACTTAGAGATCGACTTGTCGCTCCGCGACTTGGAGAATACTAAGCAAAAGCCGGAATAGAGCTTTAATGAGTACGTTGACCGATAGAGAAGCCAGCTTCGAAAGATGAAGACCAGGCCTTTTGAGAAGGATCAGATAAAAATGATCATCAAAGGGACTAAACACTCGATCTATATTAAACTGAGGAGAATGACTTCGATGATTGCAAATTTCTGCCAGCTGAGAGAAACTGTAATGGATATTGAGGAAGAGGAAGCCTAGAATCGGAAGTTCTATAGTATGAACATGAGGACTGTCGGAGGATCCTCAGGTGCTAAGCCTGTTACTGCGGAGGTTGTGGCCATAAAGAATATGCATTTTTCTAACCTGGACAGACTTTTGTCCAAGGTACTGGAGAAGCTACTGAGGCAAGGGCTGTTGAAACCTCTAGGAACCTAAACCAAGGCAATTACGAGTGGACAAGTACAACTTACGGTTGAATCCTAAGAAGTGTGTATTCGGAGTAACGTCGGGTACACTACTCGGCCACACAGTGGGAATAGGTGGAAAAGAAGTGGATCTTGAAAAGATCAAAGCTATTACAGAAATGTCGGCACCTAAGACAGAGAAAGAAGTAAGAGCCTTCCTGGGGAAAATCCAGTATATTAGTCGGTTCATTGCCAAGCTGACGTCAGTATGTGAGCCCATCTTCAAGCTGTTGAGGAAAGACCAACCGGTAAAGTGGAACGAGCAGTGTTAGGAAGTATTTGACAGAATTAGGGAATATTTGGTAAAGCCTCCCGTTCTGAGACCTCCGAGACAGGGCAGACCTTTGGTACTTTATTTGGCTATTGAACCCGAAGCGCTGGGGGCGATGATGGTACAAGCTGATGAGACAGGAGTAGAGCATGATGTCTACTACCTTAGTGACACGCTCAAAAAAGTGGTCTTTTACTCCCAATATAAGAGTGTCGAAGTAATAAAATAACCCGGTGAGTCCGGGGTCGATCCACAGAGAAGAGATTTAGCAAAATAGAATATTTAATAGTACGGGAATGAAAAGTTTGCTTTGTTGAAGTAGTAGGAGGATTTTAGGTTGGAATACAATAATAGAAGGAAATACTGGAGTTAGGGGATCCACTTTTAGTCTTTAAAACATTTATAAATCTCGCTTTTATAATAATTTATAAATTATCCTTTTTTTTACCCACTTAATTTATTACAAGAATTAATTATGCCAATAAGAAGAACCAGCCATGAAGGCGGTGATACCGTTTGTCTATAACAAGTCCTACCAAGGTACTTAATTATGCCAAAATCAGATAAAACCGACCATATAGGCGGTATAAAGATAAAACCTGCCATAAAGGCGGTAGACAGATAAAACCAGCCATAAAGGCGGTATAAAGATAAAAACCAGCCATAAAGGCGGTATAAAGATTGTCAATAATTAATCTAGATTTAAATCAAGTTTTAATCATTATATTTCAATTTATTTATTATAATAAAAACGAGTTTAATCTATGTTCTCATTATAAAAGCTTCACCCTTACTCCAGCAGAAAAGAAGTTAGCTACTCATTTTGTAATAAAAAATACTTATATTATTGAAAGGAAAAGACATTACAAAAAAAGCTTTAAGTAAATAAACAAACAAGACACTATCTCCCCAAGAATTACAGAGGATTCAGGAAAGAAAGTATGAAAATTTCTAATGCTAGAAGCTCATTTTTATAGGCAAATTCGCCACCCAAACCAACGAATGCATGTTCTGGACACGTGTCAGCGAATGGTGAAGCCACGTTGGGGACACGTGTCAGAGAATGGTGAAGCCACGTTGTAGGACACGTGTCATGATGCAAAGGTTCCACGTGTCACGACGTGCTTGCAGAATTTACAACGTGCTTGCAGAATTTACGACGTGCTTGCAGAATTTCCGACGTGCTTGCAGAATTTACGACGTGCTTGAAGAATTTCCGACTTGCTTGCAGAATTTCCATTTTTTTGCCCTTTTCAAGTCTGGTTTGTCCTGTAGAGCTTCCGAGCAGTATTTTCCTAATAAAACATAAAATAACACAGTAAAAGCACTCAAAGCATAACTTTAAAATATTATTTCACAAATGTGCCAATTTAAGGGGATTAGTGAAACTTTAACTTATCGTCTAATAAATATGCACTTTTTAGTATTTATCACACCCCCCAACCAGTTTATTACTAGTCCCTAGTAAATCAAGCGAAATCTAAAAGAAAAATTCTTATTTAAGTCAACAATTGTTTTCTTTCTTTCGGAATGATCAAATAAATGACTTCTCCTGTACTCTTTACCATTCTTCCATATACTCATAAAACAAGGTATTAATCAATATATTGTGCCCACAATATCACAGGTATTTATTGAGAAGAGAGTAATATTTTTGTCCTAAAATTATATTAGAGTTTACACTTTTTTTGGCAGTGAAATTTTATTTATAAGTATATCTTCAATCTATGTATCGAACTTTGGGCCAGTAACTCCCAAACCAGTTGGTTTTAGGGCACTAGATGTTAAGACACCCCTACGGGCTTAATTGCTCGGATCTCAGATAAAAAATATTAAAAACATATCTTCAATCCATATATCGAACTTTGGGCCAGTGACTCCTAAACCAGTTGGTTTTAGGGCACTAGGTGTTAAAACACCCCTACGGGCTTAATTGCTCGGATCTCAGATAAACAGTGTCCGATTTCCTTAAGCTTTCTTTTTAACCCTTGTAATGAGCTTTTGGCCAGTAATTCCCAGACCAGTTGGCCTTAGGGTATTAGGTGTTAAAACACCCCTTCGGGCTTAATTGCTCGGGTTAGAAAGGCTACGAAACGAACTTTATTCGACTTTTTTTTTGACATTTTTCTCTTTTTTTTTTCAATAATAATAATAAAAAATTTCACTGCTTTTAGGTGTTACCTCCAAAAAATTAGAGAACTGAATATTACAGAATTTTCACTTACCACCCATGGTCATATGTTACCATATTGTTGATAATATCTGCCAGACGAGCATATAAAGACCAAATTTAATCAATGTTATGGAGAATTCACAAATTTAAATGATTCAAAAAGAAAGGAACGATAAATAACTTATTACGAATTATATTGAGATGCGTCTCAAGAGTGAAAACTCCTTACACAGCCACCTCTGAAAAACAATTCCACTTGGTTTAGAAAATGTACGGGCTAAATTTGGTCCAAGTGTAATTTAGACCTTTTTCTTCGGGCCCAATGATGAATGCACCCAAGACTCCCCAACATAAAGATCCAGACCCGAATTGCCACCTCAAATGGCCAGATCTTATAAAGTCTGTATGGGCCCAAAGATGTTTATAAAGCCTATATCCAATGAACACCGGCACCATCCCCCAACCCATAACTGAAGGACCTTCAATACGCCAGTCTACGTAGCGCCCAAGCTCATAAACTCAAACCAGCTGTTCCAACCTACAACGGCTAAGAGCAGTGAATACCTCTCATGAAGTCGCGACCGTTACTAGTGATCAAGGGTGATTAAGGACATGCCCCCAGGTGGGTATATGAAAAGGAGGCTCCATGAGGAATGAGGGAACATATATCTGACCGACATTCAACTTCTAGCTTGGCTACTCACAGCTTAATGATACCCTCTCCATAGCTCACAGCACCTCCCACCTACCGCCCACATGGCACCTCACAATGATCAAGGTAATACCTAACCTTACTCCTCTTTCTACAGTGTGAGCATCACATTTCTGTCACTGACTTGAGCATCGGAGTGCCCTCGGCACCCACCACACCGGTGGGTAGTCTACTCCCGCTCACTCTACCTTTGTTTTGCAGGATCGCTAGTGCCCCCAACCTACAAATTCTCGATTGTGGACCTCGGGCAAAATCCAGCGTCCATAATTTGGCGCCCACCGTGGGGCCTAGCGATTCATAGCATGCAAAGATCTCTCTATCTACGATCCTCCAAGAACAAATACATACATATATAGACCATCATTTGAACCATTACACACACTTCCTTCAGTCGACATGAGAATGTCCTCATAATCCCCTGCATACCCAATCAACCATAAATTATTCTCTATAATTGACATCTATTCTATTGGGGAGATTACCATCTACTCTAGATGCCATAGATAGAATGCCACTACCTTCAAACTATATAAAAGGATTGCCATCTCCTCAAGGTGTTATGAAAGGTTACACGAAAAGAGTGCCGCCAATTCCAAATTCCATTCGACCATAGTCTCATGGACCCACATCAGAAGCAAGGCGTCTCCCTTCAATGGAACTATATTTCCTACCATATACCTCACGTGATGAAACGATATGTTTGGTTTGAGGAGGATATCCCAGTCGACGGTACCTGAATAAAGACCATACCTGGTAGAATCAAGTTCATTATCCCGACCATCATCTGGTTCGGTCGATTGGGTACTTCCCCTATGGCTCATGTAGAATCAAGCTCATAACTTTACATTCGTTTAAATCAATAGGCAGCATCAACGCTCGAGTACACCTACATAATATGGCATCGTCCCAGGCGACACATACGTCAAGTACCAGGCATGGACATCATGGTTAGCATTACCAGGTATGTCTTGCACTTTTAATAATGTCTCCATCAAGATTAGAAAGACATGGGACTGATATGGGTGTCATAGTATGAGACTTGTTATGAATATCCCAGTCGATACTACGCCATATAACTTAATAGTGATTTGTCCCGGTCAATATATGGCTTAGGCCTTGTAATAGATGTCATAGTTGGTATTACAATTAATAGTATGAAACTTGCAATGGGTGTCCCAGTCGACATAACAATTTTCAATTAGGTAATGGTCATGGATGGTTTAGTCGACATTCACAATGTCTGGCATATAACTCACCAGGGATGCCCCACTCGACATTAGTATACTATTAAGGATGTCCCAATTGATATTACCATGTGTAGCTTGTCACTTGTTAGAGATCCCACTCGACACTCTACATATGTGACTTGACGCTTGTTTAAGATCTCATTCAACATGAGATAAAAGAAGTTCTAGCCAGTCTGATACTCCACTTAACACTAGGAGAAAGAGTTCTTATCTAAAGGCAAAGGTTTCAGTCGGCACGACATGAATGTATATTTAGGGAATGGCTGATTATCTATTCGACACGTAGATTCATCACGAGATGGGTATCCCACTCGACACTGTGAAGATGTAGACTCAGCTTAAAGAGGATACTCTATCCTATATTCACTCAAAGTCAGTCACCACTTACTTTAAGTGACCAAACTAGTGTTCTTAACGTTAGGCATGGAATGATTGATAATCCATTGTCGACTGGAACACAAGAACCATCACGAGCTTCAACTTCACATTCCCTAAGGTCAAATGTCAATCAATCAGATTCCAGTTTCATACGATGGATGGTAACAGATCTTAATTTAGTGATGGAGTCTGGGGTGCTTCAGTTGCTTCCAAATTCTCATATCCAACTTTTTGGGGAAAACTCCTTAATTTAGCCACTAAAGAAGCTTCCGTACTACTCAATCAGTTCATGTTCGACCTCTGCTTAGCGTGTTAGAGAGTGAACCCCATAGATACCTCACAGGGTTGTAGAGACATAAGAGCATACTGCCCCTACTATGTGCAACTAATGAAAAGAAAACCAATGATGAACTAGGTTGTCCTTATGCCAGAATTTATAGAGATTTCTAGGCATGGAAGAGAGAATGGAAATCTCGACTCTACACCTAAACCTTCACATAAAACTTAGACGGTGGGGTCACTATCATCTGATAGAGAAGCTGCATCTATTTCTAGGATTATATTACAGTCGACAAAATCTCTTTGCTAACCGATACAGGCAATGAACAAGGCCTCGCCTTATCAATTCTCCATTTATATTTTGTCAGTCGACTGCTACGTGCTATCAAGAAATGAAGTTCTCGAACCGAAAGTCTCATCCGACTTTATTTTGACCTCTTTACTACTTTTCTCAAATATCCCATAAGTGGCCAAGATTCCCAACATTCTCAAAAGCTGGGTTCTTACGACACCTGGACTTATCGAAGAGGCAGGGTGCGTTCCAACTTTGAGACTACTGTCGGGTCTTGTAGATTGGACTATGGCTTCATCGTCTCTCTCAACAAATCTCTTGAAAAGCCCCCATGATCTCCTAATTTCTCCTCCGTCGCCTGGTCTCCATCAAAACCACTCCCCTACAAATCAAAACATCAGTACCCTTCATGTCTCACTATTGCGACACACCTTCATGTTCCGTCAATACAACTTCGAAAGAACTCCTCTCGATCTTCCGCGAGATGGTAACCTTGAGATGTATGGATATCGTCACTAATTCTCTCTACAAATCAAAACTCCATACATTTCAAGATGGTAGCAAGATCCAGAGGAAAGCCACCATGTCGATGAAGTCACAGTTCCATCCTTTACCACACGAGAGACGGAGCAGCATCCTCAATATCCCACACACGTTTTTTGGTTACTAAGAAAACTCAGTCTACACTTCAAAGTAGAACAAATCACATACACAATTTGATCCTTTATGATTGAGCTCCAATCGAAAACTCTTATGTACTCACTCCCACACCAGGCGAAGTGGGGCACTACTTTTTTGGGACTTATTTTGTTTGCTAGGGTCATTGGCGAAGGAAAACAAATAAAGGGCCCATTTCTGACCTTATTGGAAAATTCTAGCTGACTGGTTAATTCTTAAATTAGTCTGGGAGTTGTAGGGACCAAACGTTTGCTGCCAAGAGATGCAGGCCGAAATTGAGAAGTATAGAACCCGCGCATGCCATGTCATCGCCTTCAAAGATGGATCAGTAGCGAAGCTCAAACTCGTTGTCGGGTACGGTGCTTGTTGCGCTGCAAATACATAAACCAAATTAATCTCATAAGGAGCAAATTCTCATTCCCAGATCGGTCTACGAAATCCATATCCAATCGACTCATATGAACCCAACAACATGAATTTCCCTGACCGACATGTGTGAAACCAATAACGGAATTATCTTCCAGTCGACATGTATAAATCCTATAACATGAATATCCACCAGCTGGCGTGCAAGAATCCACTAATAGAAATATATTCCAGCGGATCTTGAATGAATCCAGTACGTGACTATCTTCCAGCCGAGTCAACGAGATGAGCATACGACGAGGGCTCACACAGCCAAAGTCCAGCTCACTGAAATTTGCCTATTATTGTGGACTAAATTTTGGGCCTGCACTTTGACTTTTTGGGCCTAATATTGATTTTTGAAGAAGCCTATTGAGGAATTGTGTTGGCGCCTACCATGTGAGTAGGGGCAACATGCCCCTGTTTGTCAACTCAACAACCACCTAGATTTCACCTTGAGAAATCCATGCTACACCCCTTCATGAAAAATAGACGAATCGTGTATGGTCCAGCCAATGTGAATGTCCTCCAAGCGAAGTACGCGAATCCAGTAAATACATCTAAGCATATGGCATACTTCTTTGAATGCAAGTGTATGGAATTTACGTAGCTTTTTGGGCCTCTTATATGGCCCAATTATTGCCAACAATATATGAACTTTAATCCTACAATGCACTTAGGCTGCTTCGATGAGTGTAAAAGCAAGGTGTCGCATTATTAGGTCTCCTAGACTCCTTTTGGCTTTCAAGTCCAGTAGACAATTATTAACCTTCATCAGGTTTAAAATGGGGACTGGTCTAAAGGCTTGGAAAAATCCTGTAGACTTGGAGCGATCTGGAAGATAAAAGGATAGTCTTCCTCAAATATTAATAAGACCATTTATCCCAGCCGACATGATCGTCATATGAAAGCTTAAGATCTGGACATTTAAAAAGTCTAGGCAACATGGAAGCTCCTCTGGTTTCTCTTCAGGACCAATAGGCTGGAGATCATCCTGGACTTCATCAGGTCCAATCGACGGGAGCACTCCCCAATTGGCTTGTGATGGAGCCAAGCGTAGGTTCTTATACCTTCTTCTGGTCCAGTAGATATGGACTACATATGTCTTATGATTTATATCCTAAACCTTCGTTTGGTTTAGTCGACCGGGGACATCCCCCATGGACTCATGCCGAGTCAAGATATAGACATGGATTACACATGTTGTATAACATATATCCTGACCTTCATCTAGTTCAGTCGACTGGGGACATCCCCCAATGACTCATGTCGAGTCAAGTTATAGACATGGATTACACGTGTCGTATGACTTATATATTCCTGGCCTCATCAAGTCCAGACGACCGGGGACATCCCCCATAGACTCATGTCGAGTCAAGCTATAGACATGGATTACACGTGTCGTATGACTTATATATTCCTGGCCTCATCAAGTTCAGACGACCGGGGACATCCCCCATTGACTCATGTCGAGTCAAGTTATAGACATGGATTACACGTGTCGTATGACTTATATATTCCTGGCCTCATCAAGTCCAGACGACCGGGGACATCCCCCATAGACTCATGTCGAGTCAAGTTAGAGACATGGATTACACGTGTCGTATGGCTTATATATTTCTGGCCTCATCAAGTCCAGACGACCGGGGACATCCCCCATTGACTCATGTCGAGTCAAGTTGTAGACATGGAATACACATGATGTATTACTTATATCTTGACCTTCATCTGGTTCAATCAATTGGGTACTTCCCCAATGGCTCTGGTAGAATCAAGTTCATTATCCCGACCATCATCTGGTTCGGTCGATTGGGTACTTCCCCTATGGCTCATGTAGAATCAAGCTCATAACTTTACATTCGTTTAAATCAATAGGCAGCATCAACGCTCGAGTACACCTACATAATATGGCATCGTCCCAGGCGACACATACGTCAAGTGCTCTCCAAGCCAATGACTCTTTGACTTAGAGAGTAGGGGACAAACTGTACGGGCTAAATTTGGTCCAAGGGTAATTTAGACCTTTTTCTTCGGGCCCAATGATGAATGCACCCAAGACTCCCCAACATAAAGATCCAGACTCGGATTGCCACCTCAAAGGGCCAGATCTTATAAAGTCTGTATGGGCCCAAAGATGTTTATAAAGCCTATATCCAATGAACACCGGCACCATCACCCAACCCATAACTGAAGGACCTTCAATACGCCAGTCTACGTAGCGCCCAAGCTCATAAACTCAAACCAGTCGTTCCAACCTACAACGGCTAAGAGCAGTGAATACCTCTCATGAAGTCACGACCGTTACGAGTGATCAAGGGTGATTAAGGACATGCCCCCAGGGGGTATATGAAAAGGAGGCCATGAGGAATGAGGGAACATATATCTGACCGACATTCAACTTCTAGCTTGGCTACTCACAGCTTAATGATACCCTCTCCATAGCTCACAGCACCTCCCACCTACCGCCCACATGGCACCTCACAGGGATCAAGGTAATACCTAACCTTACTCCTCTTTCTACAGTGTGAGCATCACATTTCTATCACTGACTTGAGCGTCGGAGTGCCCCCGGCACCCACCACACCGGTGGGTAGTCTACTCCCGCTCACTCTACCTTTGTTTTGCAGGATCGCTAGTGCCCCCAACCTACAAATTCTTGATTGTGGACCTCGGGCAAAATCCAGCGTCCACAGAAAACAAATTTGTTGTTAGTTTGTGTGTATATATATGAATATATATTTTTACACACAAAATAACAACACAGTAAAAACTAATATCAATGAAAACAGACATAAACATGAAAATTATTTATTTCCTAAACTATCCTCTCCCCCAACCAAAACGAGACATTGTCCCTAATGTTTAAAGAAGGAAGAAAGAGTTTAGAAGATATCACCTGGTTACATATTAAGGTCCAGGTTTACTTTGCGCTTTTTACCACGATCGTTACCAGACCAGTTCAACTTGGAAAGAATTGGGTCGATTTTTGGTTCATAAGCTAAGAGTTGGTCAATTAAATCATCAGTTGTTCGTGCAGTTAGGAAGATATCTCTTACCATTTTTGAAATAAACCCATTTGTTTTGGCATCTTCAAGAAATACAAAAAGAAAATCGAAAAATCCATTAACATTAAACAGTCTAATAGGTTTTTGGTGAATATTCAAGTTTGCCCATGATGCAATAGTGAATATTTCTTCAACGTTCCGAGCCCACCTGGTAAAGCAATGAAAGCATCAGCATGATTGATCATTTCAGTGAGTCTTTCAGACATACCTGGGACAATACATTCTTCTCCATTTGATTTTCTGATGATGTGGCTTTCTGTTAAAGGTTTTGGGATGATCCCCAAAACTTGACTTCCACTTTCTTGTACAGCTTTTGAAATACATCCCATCAATCCAAGATTGCCACCGCCATATACTAAGTGCATATTTCGGTTTGCCATAACTCTACCCAATTCTCTTGCTCCCTCAATAAATTCTGGTTTAGTTCCGGAGCTAGTCCCACAAAATACACAGATATTAGTGCATCGTTGTTTTGAAGTTGTCTCCATTTATGTTATCTCTCTTGGATAGATGTGTTGAGGAAAATGAGATAACAAGCTGAATTTATAGATCCTGAAAAGGGTCAGTGAGAAATGCACTAAATCTGCAAAATGACAACTATCAGAAAAATAGATCGTGAACAAAAAAGGTTAGATACTGTCGGCAAAAAGTAAAAGAAAACAATAATTTAAAGTAAAGAAAATCAATGCAATAATATGTACTGGTAGTTGTGATTGTGGCTCACATCTTCCTCTGGTTTTACGTCCAGTAACGGCTTGAACGCCCTCTATGGGTCGGGGATATGCTCCTCAATTTCAATATGCTTCCCATCCAATTTTCTTATAAATTGGCAAACATGGTCTTTTAAAGTCAGATTCCGAGACTGTATGGTTGTATTTCTTTATGAAATTGTGTACGTAATCTGTGAATTTCACGATGAACATATCCCTAGGATGCGTCTCAAGAGTCAATGATATATCATCAAAAGGCTCCTTACTCAGTCCACCCTAATGAATTGTATTTTATCCTCACGATTATCGGACACCATTCCTAAAGAACGACAACGAGTGTTGCACATGCAGCGTGCACACTTATAACAAACACCCATTTGTTTAGCTCTTCGTTTTTTAGAATAGGTGCTTTTCCCTAAACCAGGCATGTAAGGAATGAAGGAGTTAGGTGACTCACCTGCCAAACGAACCATTGCTTCGATTACCCAACGAATATCAGTAGGAATACCATGAATCATAAGAATTCTCATTCTTTCTATGCGGGCTTTATAAATTTTAATCAGAGCATTTTGGGGAAGTGCAGGAAAATATTTATGGAGGGTTGCCAGAGTTTCTTCCATGCCTTGGTTTGTAGGGTATCAGTATTTTTAGGAAACTGAAATAACCGACTTGAGTCACGGAGTACCGTTATCCGCTGCTTTACCGGGGTGTGCGATAAAATAAAAGAACAAGAACACTACAAAACGAAGAACAATGGAAATTACAGAAATATTAAACAGAACATGAAAGAAACTACATCAATCAAGGTATACTGGGTCTGATAGGAAAAAGTTTCTTGAAATTTTGAGTACTCCAAAAAGGGTTTCAGACGCTGTCCATTTACTTTAAATACATCACCATCCCTAGGATTCTCAATGTTAATAGCCCCGTATGGGTAAACGTGTTTCACAATAAATGGGCCACTCCATTTGGATTTTAACTTTCCAGGAAATAAATGAAGACGAGAATTATAAAGCAAAACCTTTTGACCAACTTCAAATATTTTTCGTGAAATTCGACTATCATGAAAGGCTTTAGTTTTAGCTTTAAGAATTTTCGTATTCTCATATGAATCATTCCTTAACTCTTCAATTTCATTTAGTTGTAATTTACGTTCATGACCAGCATTTTCAAGGTTTGAATTAAATGCTTTAATAGCCCAAAATGCTTTATGCTCAAGTTCTACAGGCAAATGACAAGGTTTTCCATAAACTAGACGATAGGGAGACATACCCAAGGATGTTTTGAAAGCTGTTCGATATGCCCAGAGTGCATCAGTTAGTCGAAGAGACCAATCTTTGCGATTTGGGTTAACCGTTTTTTCTAGAATTTGTTTAATTTCCCTATTTGCTAATTCTACTTGTCCATTTGTCTGAGGGTGATAAGAGGTGGAAATTTATGTGTGACTCCATACTTTTTCATTAAGGATTCAAAAGGTCTATTACAAAAGTGTTTACCTCCATCACTTATTATGGCCCAGGAATTCCAAATCGACTCAACAAGTTTTCTTTTAAAAATTTGATCACAGTTCTGTGATCATTGTTCCGACAAGGAATTGCCTCGACCCATTTTGAAACATAATCGACTGCTGCAACTAAAATATATAAAAATCCAAAGGATGGTGGAAATGGGCCCATGAAATCTATCCCCCAACAATCAAAGATTTCGATGACAAGGATGATGGATTTAAAGGCATCATGTTTCTTTTTGAAATAGATCCCAACTTTTGACAATTTTCATAAGTTTTGCAGAAAGTGTATGTATCTTTAAAAATGGTGGGCCAATAAAATCCACACTGCAAGATTTTTGCAGCGGTTTTCTTAGATGAAAAATGACCTCCACATGCTTCTGAATGACAGAACTGAATAACACCACTTATCTCATTGTCTGGTATGCATCTTCTGAAAATCTGATCTGGGCAGCATTTAAACAGATAAGGATCATCCCAGTAGAATCTTTTGACTTCGGTCAAAAATTTCCTCTTATCTTGTTGGCTCCAGTCTGGGGGTATCTTTCCTGTTGCAAGAAAATTGACAATATTAGCATACCAAGGCATTGTGTTTACTGAAAACAAAAATTCATCGGGAAAAGAATAATTGATAGGAGTGGTATCGATTAATGACTCGTTTGTGAGTCTCGATAAGTGATCTGCACGTTCTCGGCCCCTTTCTTGTCTTTGATTGTGAGATTGAATTCTTGAAGCAATAAAATCCACCGTATTAATCTTGACTTGGCATCCTGTTTAGACATCAAATATCTAACAGCAGCATGATCAGAGTAAACAACAGTTGAAGAACCGATTAAATATGATCGAAATTTATCCAATGCAAATATTACAGCAAGTAGTTCTTTTTCTGTGGTAGTGTAATTCATTTGTGCACTGTTTAAAGTTCTACTTGCGTAATATATTACATGCGGCTTACCTTCCTTTCTCTGTCCTAGAACTGCACCAACTGCATAATCACTAGCATCACACATTAGCTCAAAGGGCAAGGACCAATCAGGGGATTGCATAATAGGAGCAGAAGTCAAAAGACTGATAATTTTTTGGAATGATTTTTGACATTCTTCTGTCCATTCAAATGTTGCATCTTTTAATAGGAGGTTACATAAGGGTCTGGATATGGTACTAAAGTCTTTAATGAACCTCCTATAAAATCCTGCATGTCCTAGAAAAGAGCGAATATCCCTGACTGTTTTTGGTGATGGTAATTTAGAAATGACCTCTTTTTGCTTTGTCAACCTCAATACCTTTAGACGACACAACGTGTCCTAAAACAATTCCTGAATCAGTCATGAAATGGCATTTTTCCCAATTTAACACAAGTCCTTTTTCTTCACATCTTTTCAAAACATTTTCCAGATTAGTCAAGCAATTATCAAATGAATTTCCAAAGACAGTTATATCATCCATAAAGACCTCTAAACAGTGTTCAACCATGTCACTAAATATGCTCAACATGCATCGTTGGAATGTTGCAGGTGCATTACAAAGTCCAAAAGGCATTTTCCTAAATGCAAATGTTCCAAAGGGGCATGTGAATGTGGTCTTTTCCTGATCTTCTAAAGCAATGGGAATCTGATAGTAACCCGAGTAACCATCAAGAAAACAATAGTATGGGTGTCCAGCTACTCTTTCTAAAATTTGGTCAAGAAATGGCAAAGGGAAATGATCTTTTCTAGTTGCGTCATTCAATTTTCTATAATCAATGCACATACGCCAACTAGATGAAATGCGAGTTGGGATTAATTCCCCTTTATCATTTTTTACAACAGTGATTCCAGACTTTTTAGGTACAACCTGTGTAGGACTTACCCACTTACTATCAGAAATAGGGTAGATTATGCCTGCATCAAGAAGTTTAAGGACCTCAGTTTTTTACTTCTTTCATGTGAGGGTTTAATCTTCTTTGGGGTTGACGATATGTCCTAGCATTATCTTCTAGATATATTCGATGTGTGCAAATTAATGGATTAATACCTTATGTCTTTTAAAGTCCATCCAATTGCCAGTTTATGTTCTTTAACAAATTTAAAAGTTTACCTTCTTGATCGCTTGTGAGAGAAGAAGAAATTACCACATGGTAAGTTTTATTATCTTCTAGAAATGCATATTTCAGTCCTTCTGGCAAGGCCTTTAACTCCAAATTGGGTGCTTCTTCATGTTTTTCTTCTTCCAATGTTCCCAGTTCTTCATCGTCTTCCAATACCTGAATAGAGTCAAGTAGAAAATCATTAGTAATATCCGAATCAATTTGTGCACTTGACTCAACATAATTAGCAGTAAAAAATTTCATAGGATCAGATAAACTCCCATGAATATGCTCATCCACAGTAGGTTCAATTGATTCTGCACTTTCGTTTTCATTATCTTCATCATATGGCTGTTTGCACATGTTAAAAACATTTAACTCTAATGTCATGTTGCCAAAAGAAAGATTCATGATTCCATTCCTTCAATTTATCAAAGCGTTAGCTGTCGCTAAAAATGGCCGACCAAGTATTACAGGGATTGGCTTATAACTGTCTGCCACAGGTTGTGTTTCTAAAACAATAAAATCCACAGGGTATACAATTTATCGATTTGTAATAACACATCTTCCACAATTCCTTTTGGTACCTTAACTGATCTATCGGCAAGTAAAAGGGTAGTTGAGGTTGGTTTCATCTCACCGATATTAAGTTGTTGGTAAACCGAAAATGGCAGTAAATTTACACTAGCTCCAAGATCAAGCAAAGCATGTTCAATGTTTTGATTTCCAATAATACAAGAAATAGTTGGACAACCAGGATCGTTGTATTTTAATGCATTATTGGTTGAGAGAATGGAACTTACCTGTTCAGCTAGAAAAGCTTTCTTTCTTACCTGATGTTTTCTTTTAACGGTGCACAGATCTTTCAGAAATTTAGCATAAGATGGTATCTGTTGAATGGCATCTAACAAAGGGATATTGACCTTTACCTGTTTGAATATTTCATAAATCTCTAGGGAATGGTTCAATTTCTTTGTTTTTAATGCCTGAGGAAATGGAGGTGTATGAGAAAAACTATTATTATCAATGACGGGTAATGGCCCATCAACCCCTTCCTTACCCTCTGATTCTGATTTTTCCTCAATTTCATGAGGTTCAAGAATAGGTCTGTGGATGGTCTTACCACTACGAAGAGTAATAATAGATTTGACTTGGTCTAAGTGTTGACTTCCAGAACTACCCTCGTGAGGGTTTTGATGACTCTTGGGATTTGACTGAGGTTGTGCAGGAAACTTACCTTTTTCTTTAATGGCCCAAGCAGATGTGATTTTATCAAAAGTTTCCTTCAAATCATTCATCATTTGTGCATTTTGGTTATTGATGGTTTCTTGTTTTTCCATGAATGCACTCAAGTTATCTTCAATGGTTTTCCTAGGTGGTGTGGGACATATGGTGCATAATTATGGGAATTTCGGAAATTTTGGTGAAACTGAGAAGGTTGGTATGACGGTTGTGCTTGGTTATCATTCCTCCAATTGAAGTTTGGATGGTTTCTCCAACCAGGATTTTAGGTCTGTGAGTATGGGTTTGGATTTGGTCTATTGAATGTGTTTATGGAACTGACCTGGTCATGGAGACATTCTTTCAGGGCTGGTAAGGATGGGCAAACTTCTGTGACATGTTCATTTGAACTACAGATTTGACATATGACTTCCTGAACTGACTTGACATGATCACTCTTCCCTGTTTCTAAAGCCTCAACTTTTTTAGACAGAAATGCATACTTGGCAGCAAGGTCATGGTCTTCCCTAAGGTTAAATATACCTCTACCAGATGGTTGTGGTTTAACAGATGACTCATATGTACCAATTGTATCCCATTGTTGTGTATTCTCTGCTATATGCTCTAGGTAATCTAGTGCATCTTCGGGATCTTTATCCCTAAACTCACCATTACACATCATCTCCACTACTTGTCTACCTTGGGGTGTTAAACCCTCTTAGAATTGGGCAACTAACCTCCATGTTTCAAACCCATGATGTGGACAAATATTTAACAGCTCTTTATACCTCTCCCAACATTGGTAAAGTGTTTCCCCTGACTCTTGTGTGAATGTTGCGATTCTTCTTTTAAAGGAATTTGTCCTATGAGGGGGAAAGAACTTTTTAAGAAACTGCTCTTGTAACTCATCCCATGTTCTAATAGATCCTGACCTAAGATTTTGTAGCCAAATTTTGCTTTATCCTTTAAAGAAAAGGGAAAAAACTTTAACCGAATTATATTCATGCTAAATTTTGGTCTGTGCAAGTGTTACATAATTCTTCAAACTCTCTTAGGTGCTGATAAGGTTTTCTGATTCTAGACCATGGAATGTGGGTAGAAGATTGATGACACTTGATTTAAAATTGAAACGTGCTGCTTCTGGGGGAAAAACAATGCAAGATGGTGATCCTGACCTAGTGGGGTTCTTGAATTGCCTGAGTGTCCTAGGGTGATTAGGATCTCCATGCTGAGACTCGTTTTCTTCCTGATTAACTGGGTTTTTAACTTGGGCAGGTGGATTCTCAATTTGGATTTCAGCCATTCTGACTAACATTGAAGGTGATGAGGACTCTCTTTTTAATCTGCCACTAGATGTTTGAGACTAGTGTTTCATGCAACTTTAAAAAAAACTATATGTAAAAATATGAAATTGCAAATACAAAACTTAAAAATGAAAATTAAGCTAAAAATGAAAAGAACAAATTAAGGAAATACAGATGCAGTGATTTAGACCTAAAAACGTCCTCTAACCCTTGTCAATTCCGATCTCAATTGAATTTCTCGTTCATTTTTCTCAATGTCTTGAATTATGGTTTCGTGAAGTTTTATGAGAGCATCTCTACGTGGGGATGGTTCGAAAAATTCTTTAATGAACAACAAACACCTTTTAAGTTGATTTTTCTGTTTCTTGTAACCAAGAAAAATTAAGAACAAGGTCTCTCTGTATGTGGGATTTCTGGGTTCAGGGTTCATCAAGGATTAATCAGGACACGTTGGATCTAAAAAAAATAAAAGAAGAGAAGATGAAGATAAGATGCAGATTTTAGATAAAAACAAAATACGAAATAAAAATAACGAAAAGTAGAGAAAGAAGAAATTAAAATTCTATCTACTAAATAAACTTCCCCGGCAAAGGCGCCAAAAACTTGACGCGCTCAAAAAGTGGTCTTTTACTCCCAAGTATAAGAGTGTCGAAGTAATAAAATAACCCGGTGAGTCCGGGGTCGATCCACAGAGAAGAGATTTAGCAAAATAGAATATTTAATAGTACGGGAATGAAAAGTTTGCTTTGTTGAAGTAGTAGGAGGATTTTAGGTTGGAATACAATAATAGAAGGAAATATTGGAGTTAGGGGATCCACTTTAGTCTTTAAAACATTTATAAATCTCGCTTTTATAATAATTTATAAATTATCCTTTTTTATACCCACTTAATTTATTACAAGAATTAATTATGCCAATAAGAAGAACCAGCCATGAAGGCGGTGCGGTGATACCGTTTGTCTATAACAAGTCCTACCAAGGTACTTAATTATGCCAAAATCAGATAAAACTGACCATATAGGCGGTATAAAGATAAAACCAGCCATAAAGGCGGTGGTAGACAGATAAAACCAGCCATAAAGGCGGTATATAAGATAAAAACCTGCCATAAAGGCGGTATTGGGATATAAGATTGTCAATAATTAATCTAGATTTAAATCAAGTTTTAGTTTTAATCATTATTTCAATTTATTTATTATAATAAAAGCGAGTTTAATCTATGTTCTCATTATAAAAGCTTCACCCTTACTCCAGCAGAAAAGAAGTTAGCTACATTTTGTAATAAAAAATACTTATATTATTGAAAGAAAAGACATTACAAAAAAGCTTTAAGTAAATAAAACAACAAGACACTCTCTCCCAAGAATTACAGAGGATCAGGAAAGAAAGTATGAAAATTTCTAATGCTAGACTCTCATTTTTATAGGGAAATTCGCCACCCAAACCAGCGAATGCATGTTCTGGACACATGTCAGCAGAATGGTGTGAAGCCACGTTGGGGACACGTGTCAGAGAATGGTGAAGCCACGTTGTAGGACACGTGTCAGAGAATGGTGAAGCCACGTTGTAGGACACGTGTCATGATGCAAAGGTTCCACGTGTCACGACATGCTTGCAGAATTTACGACGTGCTTGCAGAATTTACGACGTGCTTGCAGAATTTCCGACGTGCTTGCAGAATTTACGACGTGCTTACAGAATTTCCGACGTGCTTGCAGAATTTCCGACGTGCTTGCAGAATTTCCGACGTGCTTGCAGAATTTCAATTTTTTTGCCCTTTTCAAGTCTGGTTTGTCCTATAGAGCTTTCGAGCAGTATTTTCCTAATAAAACATAAAATAACACAGTAAAAGCACTCAAAGCATAACTTTAAAATATTATTTCACAAATATGCCAATTTAAGGGGATTAGTGAAACTATTATTGTAAAATGATTAACTTATCGTCTAATAAATATGCACTTTTTAGTATTCATCACTTAGTAAGAAGCTACTTCTGTACGAAGCCCGCTATCAGGAAGTGGAGAAGATTTGTCTAGCAGTATTATATGGGCGTCCATAAAATTACGCCATTACTTCCAATCCTACAAGATCCAAGTGGTCACAAAGGAGAACCCTTTGAAGTACCTGCATTCAGTGCCTTCACTAGTTAGAAAGTTGGGCAGATGGTTAGTACTACTGACAGAATTCGACATCGAGTATCTCACTTATAAGGTGATCAAAGGACGAGCCATGGCAGAGTTCTTGGCATTGCAACCTGTTGAAGGGGATCAGTACAAGTTTGAGTTCCTAGATGAGGAAATCCAGGCTATAGTAGTCCAAGGATGGAAGATGTATTTTGACGGAGCAGTGAACTGCAAAGGAGCCGGAATCGGGATTGTAATAGTCACCCATGAGGGAGAAACTTTACCTATAGCCAAGCGGTTGACATTCGAAGTGACTAACAATATGTCTGAGTATGAAGCATGTGCATTCGGGTTGACTACATTGATAGCTTTGAGAGCTAGGAATGTTGAAGTTTTCGGAGACTCGATGTTGGTGATCCGACAGATGCAAGGAGAATGGGAGCTAAAGGAAGAACGGTTGTGAAGCCGTACTTGTTTCCACCTCAAAAGTCTGGCACAGACTATCCCTGACTTTAAATTTCAACACTTGCCGCGGGAAGAATCAGATGGCTGATGCATTGGCAACATTGGCCGCGACTTGGTAAAATCCAGAGAAATTGGTGATGAGCCACTTGTGTTGACAACGGAAATCAAGCCGGTTTATGAGATAGGTATAATCTTGGAAGTGAAGGTCGATGATGGAAAACCGTGGTACCATGATATTCAGAGGTATCTAGAAAATGGGGAGCTCCCAGAAGAAGCTAGCAGAAAAGATAGAATAGCCATTCAGAAGTTGGCTTCTCAATATGTGAGTCTGAAGGGAGAACTCTACAAGAGGTAGGCCAATGGTATTCAGCTGAAATGTTTGAGAAAGGAAGAATCTCAAAAGATAATGGAAGAAGTGCACGCTGGTGTATGTGGACCACAAATGAATGGATTGAACTTGTCCTACAAGATTGTGAGACAAGGCTTTTACTGGTCAACCATGGAAGCCGACTGTGTGAAGCTGGTAAAACACTGTCACGATTGTCAAGCACATGGGAATTTGAATCATTTACCGCACACAGAGTTGCATGGGTTGTCAAAGCCATGACCTTTCTCAGCTTGGGGAATAGATATGATCGGAGAGATTCGACAGAATGCATCGAATGGGCACCGTTTTATAGTAGTGGCCGTGGACTACTTCTCAAAATGGGTAGAAGCCGAATCATTCTGCAATGTTACAACAAAGCAGATGGCGAAGTTTATAGCTCGGAATCTCATTTACCGGTATGGTATGCCGCATCATGTGGTAACGGACAATGGAGTCCAATTTTAGGGAGAAACCAATGCAATGCTACAGAAGTGTGGAATAGGCCATCACAAATCCTCACCATACAGGCCGCAGGCCAATAGGGCAGTCGAGGCAGCCAACAAGACAATAAAGACAATTTTGGCAAAGATGACAGAGAATTATAAAGATTGGGCTGATAAGCTACCATATACCTTGTGGGGGTACAGAACTTCTGTGAGCACAGCAACAGAAGCTACGCCTTACTCTGTGGTTTATGGAATGGAAGTGGTTCTGTCGGTGGAAGTTGAGATACAGTCCATACGAGTATTAGCAAAAGTAGAGTTACCTGAACGAGAATAGACCTTGCAGAGGTTTGAACAGTTGGCATTGATGGATGAGAAGAGGATGAAGTCTTTACATCACATGCAGATATATTAGAAGAGGTTGGCTCGAGCATTTAATAAGAAGGTGCGTCCTACCAAGATCAAGAAAGATGATATGGTACTTAAGCAATCGAAGCCATCAACAACAGACCCGAGAGGGAAGTTCAGGCCAAACTGGGAAGGTCCCTACATTGTTCAGAAGGTAATGGGAAATGGAGCAGTGAGACTGTCCGACTTAGAACGGATGAGTTCATAGAGGCGATCAATGTTGACAGGTTGAAGCTGTACTATGCCTGAGCAAACTGGATACTCACCAGCAAAAGACCTAACCCGACGGGATAAGAAAACCCATGCATGCATACACGTGACAAATTTTGCATCTTTTTTGTGCTTGCTTTGTTTTGTGTTCACATGTGTCGAAGACAGAAAGGAAGAAGCGGTAAAGACAAGCCAATCAAAACAGCGAAAGCACAGTACCAGATTCGGGTAGTAATCTGAGGGTTAAGGCCCATATGAGTTTGAGTTTCGGGTATGAATCTCAGAGGGCGAAGCCCACATTATCAGTAGTAGAAAGAAAGAATTCCTTGGAGTGAATGAGTGACAAAAAATGATGAGTGAGAGAGAAGTCTTTGATGGTTAAACATATGTCCGGTGATGACATTGTGTGCTGTAGGGAGAAGCCTTAGAAACGAGAAGTGCGAGACGCGCTCTTATCTGGTATTCAGAATGGATCGATCTCGGCTAGACTTATAAAGCACATGATAAAGGTATCTCAACAGTAGAAGCCGGAGCGGTTGATGGGATAACTAGTTGAAGAGATGGTAGATCGGTGAATGACCATTTTCTTGGATGTCCACACTGATTTTCTTTTGCTACGATACATTATATGGTTGGGAAAAAAATAAAGAAAAGTCTCTGCAATGAAAAGAAAAATAGAATGCCTATAACCGATAAGCGTGAAGCTACCCATGGGCGAGTATTAGGACCACCATGAGGAGAAATGCTACCTTAAATGGTAGATGTGTCAGGGAAAAAAAAAGAAGAGAGGAAAAAAAAGAAAAAAGAAAAGAAAAGAAAAAAGTTCTAAATGAAGAGAAAGAGACAAAAGAAAAAAAAAAGAAGACCATATCATGTTGAGTATGCTATAGTAATCACAGAATGTGACCCAGACATCCAGATTGGTTAGACCCACTGGCCCGATTCTCCGAAACGAAATCATCGAGTTGGCTGACTTAAGGAAAAAGCTGCCAAAGAGCCTTAGCACACACACACACTAGGAGTCTAGTTCAGATCACCCATTCAGAAGATTGGGTTTGAGTATGTCGAGTACTTTGAAGATTCTTTGGCTTTGACGCGAAGCATCCGTTGAGGATAAAAATATGTTTAGCTATCAAGATTATCTCGAAGAGAGGCACTACAGTGTGTTGAAAGAGAGTATCATCATCGATAACAGTTTCTGCCGGGTATGGCATTTTGGGGGCGAGGCCCACATTGGTTCAGCATCAATTTCTGCCGGGTATGGCATTCTGGGGGCGAGGCCCACATCAGTTCAGTATCAGTTCCGGTCGGGTATGGCATTCTAGGGGCGAGGCCCACAACGGTTCAATATCAGTTATGCCCGGTATGGCACCATATTAGTTCAGATTAGTTCATCCAGATACGGCAGTCCAGGTATGGAGACATCATATCAGTTTTACCAGGTACGACACTCCGGGTATGGAGACATCAGATTAGTTTTGCCAGGTAAGGCACTCTAGATATGGAGACATCAGATTAGTTCAGCTAGGTACAGTACTCCGGGTATGGAGATATCAGATCAGTTCAGCCAGGTACAACACTCCGGGTATGGAGACATCAGATCAGTTTTGCCAGGTACGGCACTCCGAGTATGGAGATATCACACTACGACACCCTAGGTACGGGGTTAGCATTCAATCTATTACGGCAATCTAGGTACGAAGACGCAACTGCGACACCCTAGGTACATGGTTAGCATTCAGACCACAGCGACACACTAGGTACGGGGTTAGCACGCCAGGTACGGCATGTGGACTATTGTGGACTACTGCGACACCCTAAGTACAGGGTTAACATTCAGACAACTGTGGCTCTCTAAGTACGGAGACACCACAGCGACACCCTAGGTACGGAGACATCACACCAAACTATCGCATTTTGCCTCCCTGTTCTGCCCAGTTTTTGCTACGATTTTAACCCATAAAACAGCTCTGAAATCACCCTAAAACTGCACTAAAAAACTGTACAAAAGCCTTTTAAAAAAATCCCCCAAAACCACACCTCATTGGCCCTCCAAATCGCCCAAAATAGTGACTTGAAACGTAGCAGCTAAATAGCAGCGAAACAGACCAAAAACAGCAGCTCGAACATCAAAACAACGAGGAAAGACGTTGAGTTAACAAATTAGAAAAGTAGCGGACCATTCACCCTTCCAACGGACGTGTAACGCCCTTTCCTGAGATGACAAAAGAGGTTAGACCTGAGGGCACCTTTTTATTTTATCTTCTTTTGTTTTATTTTATTTATTTTGAAATATTATTGCTTGAAAGTCGTTTGAGGCAGGATGTGATTGTTGGATGAGCCGGATATATGTTCCCCTTTTGTGGTATATCGAATGGAAACCCGGACATAAATCCTGTAGCCGATTCCGAATGGACGGTAGTACGGTATGCACTCGGGATACAACGCCATGTACCACTTAAGATACACATATCTCGTCTCATCCAAATTTGTATTTGAGCATGTTGTAGTATATAGGTCGTTTATTCATTATTTTAAGCATGATTTAATTCGGTTTCGTTATTTAATTTCTAAGCATGATTATGTTCTTTTTACGCATGATATTTCGTTTAATTTATGTTTATGTTTAAATAGTTATTTGTTATTTTGTTTTGATGGTTCAATATGCTCGTTGTGTTATATTGCGTGTTTATCGTTTAATGACTTATTTTCTAAGCATGCAAACTTAGAATAGGATTTATTTAGCGAATGCATATTAGGTCTAAATACCCTTGAGCATGATTATTGAGTAGACTTGATTGATTTATTGCACCAATTATATCATCACAAGTGACATAAGTAAGGGACCATTCTGAACCCAACGGTCTGAGGTCTTCCCTTGCGAGGGGTGAGTGCGGCCTTAAATCTTTATCCCGGTTCACACCGGGTGGCGAATCCATTATTCTCCGGTTTAGTCCCCCGCGTGCTACTCCGTACTCCCACTAGGCCGCGAGCCTAGAACAGCATGCGTCGCCCAAGTTCTGTGTCCTACAACCAGTTTATCCGGTGATACATTGAAGTTATAGTTTGAGAGTCTGGGAGTATCATAAGGAGCTTTCTCTCTACTGTTTAATGAGTATGGTCTGTGGTTGGAACCCCTGTCAAGAGGACGAAGATCTATTATTCGATGAGCTCTTTGGTCGACTGACTGCTGGCCTTCCCTACTTAACTCTTTTAGTCATTTGGATGGGTGTGTTGTCTTCTCTCGTTGTAGACTGGTAGAATTCTCTCTCTTTTTATTCCTTTTATCTTCCTCCCATGTAATTTCAATTTGAGCCCTGGCCATTGCTTGATCCATGGTGTAGCATCAATTTTTAGGCAACTTCTTATAGAGCCCGCTGTTTTCCATCAATTTATTCCTAAAGGCTTCCTTTACTGTTGGTTGATGGAGGTATGAGAAAGTGATTCTTTCCTTGTTAAAACGCACCACGTAGCTTCGCAGAGATTCTCCCCTCCGTTATTGTATGGTATTGAGGTCATCTATGGTCTTTTCAAGTTTACAAGAGCTAGCAAAGTGTTCCACGAACTTTTCGGCCAATTCTTGATAGGACCTAATCGATCGATATGGTAGATTGATAAACCATGTGGGGGTACCGAACCCTCTATATATGCCAGCCTCTCATTGATGCAGAGTCAGGCCTGTGGACATCATTTTGTACTTGTAGTGAATTATGTGGTCGTATGGGTCACTTGATCCATCGTACAACTTCATATCGGGTGGACTGAATTTTCATGGTAGTTTGACTGAATTGATAGCTCCTAGGAAAATGGTGTTTGAGATTATACTTGCTATGCTTTTCTTCAGAGGTAGCCTGACGCTTGGCAGGCTTGATAGAATTGCTTCCTTGAATTCTTGAATCTCCTTGAGCATGGATGGAGTAGTATGCTGTATCTGATCGACTAGCTGGATATGTTGATTCCTTTCCTGATTGGGTGGATGATTGCCTGATGGGGGATTATCGTCGGGTTCATTATTGAATGCCTCCATAAAGTTGGATCAAAGAGTAGCGTGATTGAGGAGGTCTAAAGCTCCTCGTCTTTGAGAAGTAGAGGAAATATGTTCCAACTACTTCTGGAGGTCCGTGTTGGAGCTTTGCACGACTTAATTCTCCTCCTACAACACTCGTAGCCGTTTTTGAAGGATGGCCAACTGGTGTTGGCTTTCCGCTTGAAGCCATGGACCATGGATTTTTATCTTTATGAAGGTCGTAGATTGAAAGGCGTTTGCTTGCTACAAATCGCTAAGGCCCCATGGTGGGCGCCAAATTATAGACATTGGTTTTCGACAGAGGTCCACAATCGAGAATTTATAGGTAGGGGGCACTAGGGATCCTACAAGAGAAAGGTAGAGTGAGCGGGAGTACTGCCCACTAGTGTGGTGGGTGCCGTAGGCACTCCGACTCTCAAGTCAGTAACGGGAATGAGTTATAAATATAGTACGAGGAGAAGAAAGGACAGAGACTACCTTGAACCACATGGATTACCGTGAGGGCGTAGGTCGGAGGTTCAGGAGGCTCTAGTGAGAGTGATTAAGCTTTGGGTTGTAATGCCTCGGTCTTCTCTTTCTCTCCCCTTAGCTTGTGGATTACCTATTCTATTTATATGTACTTGAGAGGTGTACATATTTAATACATTTAATTATTTATCTGTTGGATGTTGGAAACGACTGATCCATGAGAATGAGTGAGTTATGAGTTCAAGCATTTCGTGGGTTGGCAACTGATGAGTTATGAGGCCATTTGGGTCAGATATTTTCTTGGGTATGGGCTTGTGTAATAACTTGGACCAATATAACGTTACAAATGGGCTTTCTCTGAGGGTTTTGGGTTATTTAGGCTAATAGATGATGAGTATCGGGCCTCTCTTTGTGCGTGGGCATAAGAAGGTAATTGGGATCCAAGTCTATTATGGGTACTGTTTGGGGGAATTTAGGTTGTATCTGACCGAAGACCTGAAGTGAAATGTCGAAAATGCCATTGGACCAATTTAGACGTCAACTATTAATTAATTAATTCAACTTACATAATTTTAATTAATAATTATTTAAAATTATATAAAATTTATTTAATACAAATATCAAATATTTATTTGAACAATTAAATCTAATTTTATATTTCGAATTTATTAATTAAAGTAATATTTTCGAAATATTTCGAAGATCATAATCCAATTAGGAAATGCCAAAATAATCATTTATCAACTTTTAATAAATATCTCTAATTTGTAACATAGACGAGAAGTATATTGTGCGACTGTCCTAGGTTCATTATCAAGTAGCAGTGAAATAATATTAACTCTTTAATATTTCATCTCTATGATATTGCACAGATCATGGGTAATCACCTAGCAGCAAGCTATGACCCCTAGTTGATGAATGAAGTGAGAAAACATATGAACCTGTTAGAATACACTTCGAACATGTCATCTCATTCCTTCCGATATTTATGTTTCTTATCGAGTCTGGGATCATAGTAAGGTCAAATCTTATACTCGATATATCTTTAAACTTTATCTTATGGATTTGATAGCTCTAAGATATCGACTGCTTTGGCCAAAGACTATTATCCAAAACTTTAAGTTTACTTTAAACATAAATTTTAATATCAAATCTATCAGATCCCAACTTGAAGCATATGTGACTTCGTACGTCAATTGCTCAAGGCCATCTACTATTTATTCAAAGGACGTGGATAGTCGAATGAGGATATGCTAATGAACCAATAGTACTATCATATAAGTCATCATATGATCTCAAGTCTGAGAATATGACAAGACTAATGTATTATTACGAAGATCAATGACCTTAGATAATATTACCATGTGATCTTACGCTTTTGCGATCGTGTTCGATATTTCATTCTAGTAATGAAACATCTATTGTTGTGTTCTTATGATATGAGATTTACCATATGTTCTATTAACATCATATGTCAATTTAGGCGAAACACATCAAGTGATATATTATTGTCATGTATAACAATCACACTTTACCAAGAACTAATTTGAGACATATATAAATATCGTTGACTCTCATAATCACAAACTTCTTTTGGATTAACGCTATCCATTTGACATAATGTCTCATGACATACACATAAAATATAGATGTAATAATGTGTAGTTAACAAATGCCTCTTATTAATAAATAATAAACTATATTACAAATATTATGCCTTAAACCATTACATCCATAACTGGTTTTAGGGCATAAACTCTAACAATTATGTCATTGATGAATGGTTTCATCACTGTAGGACATAGAAATCGGCGATGCTGTTCCAGGCTCGCGGTCCGGTCGGGAGTACGGAGTAGCCTGCGGGGGACTAAACCGAAGAATAATAGAGTCACCACCCAGCATGAACTGGGAAATGATTTAAGGCCGCACTCGCCCCTCGCAAGGGAAGACCTCAACTGTTGGGTTAGGAATGGTCCATTACTTATGTTACTTGTAATGAACGAATTCATGCAATAATATAACCAAGTCTACGCAACATACACACGCAAGAATAACCTATATCTAAGTTTGCATACAACCTATATCTAAGTTTGCATACGTAGGAGTAGAACCTATATCTAAGTTTGCATATAACCTATATATAAGTTCGCATGCATAAAAGTAAATGAAATAAAAACGAGCACACAATCCCATGAACACATGTGTGAATATTTCCTCAAGCGGTACGTGGAGTTATATCCCAAGTACAGACCGCACTACCGTCCATTCAGATTCGGCTACAGAATTTATATCCGATATACCACAAGGGTAACACACAATCATTAACACAACACAATCATGAACCTAATGTTGACATACATGAATATGATAATACATATAACTATAAATAACCGAAGAGATAAATATGCAAAATAGCAAGGAAGATAAATAACACAAAACAAATACGGAATAATAAAACAACAATAAATAGAAATTAAACACGAAATAATAAAAGACTAATAACACGAAATAAATGCAGAATAATAAAATATGTGACCAAAGAATTTGGCCGTTCTCAATGTAGGACTTCGTATACCCGGTTGGACATATTTCACGTCCAACCAAGCATACCGTTTCCAGGACGATAAAATAAAATAAAACAAAGGGTGCCCTCAGGTATTACTTTTTAAGTCGATTATTGGAAGTACGTTACGTGGTTGTCTGAAGGGTTAATGTTCCACAACTTTTTCGGTTCGCTGGTTCAAAGTTTTCCTTCGTTGCTTCACTGTTTTGGGCTGCTGTTTTCTCTATTTTTCTACTGTTTTTTTGACTATTTTGGTTCACTAATTTCAGTGGTTTTGGGGACTATTTTGGGGGTGCAGTTTGCGGTAATGCATGGGCTATGTGTGTTGATTTGTTTGAGGTAAAAGTGGTGTTTATGTTCAGTTATGAGGGTTGTTGTTGTTCACGGTCAGTGGGCTGTGTTGGTTGATTTCGTGAATGAGAGAGAGACACGAGGGCTGCTGAGTGAATTGAAGTGAGATGGCTGTTTATGGAGGGACGTGTGGGATTAGGGTTTTAGAGGAGAGAGACATATTTTATTTGTTTCGGCTCGTGGGGGTTTTTTAACGTGCAAAGCTAGAGTTCTTTGTTGACGTGTCGTTTGTTCTCGGCCTGGCGGTGTGTTTGTTTCTTTGTGAAGTGTGTAAGTGATTCAACTGGCTTGTGATTGTTTAATGGCTAGTGTGCGTGAGGGCGCTCCATGAGAGGTTGCTTAGTGAAGGGCTGCGCATGAGTGGGTCTGTTAGTGGCTTGTCGTGTGAGGTGTCTCAGGTTGCTTTGTTCGGTGAGGGTTATTTAGGCGTAAGTTTCACGTGTCTAGGTTGAGCGAAGAGATAGGAGAATTCAAGGTTTATCTTTTTTTTGTGGCTGCTGGGATTGTCGTGAGTTATGAGTAGGAAGAAGAGAGGGGGAGCAGGAGAGAGGCTGTCCCATGATTTTTAGTTTAGGGATTCTCCTTTATTTTACTGAAGGCGTGCATGGGAGAGGAGAGGGATGGAGGCGTGAGCAGTTTCTTAGAGAGAGAGGAGGTGGGAGCTAGGGTTTGTTGTTTTCTACCAAGAGCTTCTTAGGTTTTCTTTGTGTTTTGATTTGTTGTTATAGGGAGAGGGGGCGTAGAGGCTTGAGAAAGTGGCCGAGAGTTAGGGTTTTATTGTTTGGTTAGTTTGTGTTATTTGGGTTGTGCCGTGAATAGTGAGCTCTCTCCCCCGGGTTGAAAGGTTTGGTTTGTGTGTCTTTTTATAAGAGTGGGTTAGGTTTTTCCTTGTATGGGTAGGAAATGGAGATTGTTTGATCATTGAGAAGATTTAATTAGTTTGTTACAAGGAAGGGATCTCTTCAATTTAGGAAGGTGATTTGTTTTAGTTTAGGAAAGGGATTTATAGGACTTGATTTGATTTATTTAATTTAGGCATGTGATTTGATTTGATTTACTTAAATTGGGAAGGTGATTTGTTTGGATTTTAACATGTGTTTAATGTGTTTGGATATTTTTGGAGGGGATTTAGTGGGCTTGGGCGTGTGGTGCTTGGCGAATGGCTTGGGCGTGTGGGCTTGGATGTGTGGTATGGGCGTGGGTTGCGGGTTTTTGGCCCGAGGATAAATTTTAAAACAGAGGTCCAACGAGCGAACCGGAGGCTAAGCAAATGAATTGAGTCCAACAAGATATTGATTTCTGAATTTTCACTTCTGACGTCCGTTTCCCGCGACTTCCGTAACTTATCGGGTAGTGCCTCCACACGAGGCTTATCATCAGGACTTATATGCAAAAATGCAATGTCTACAATTACCTTAAAAAAAACTTTTGTTTGGTTTTATTAAAAATCAAAAGTCTTTTTTTCCTTTAGTTTTTTTATTTAAAAAATGGATATTCAAGAGTTTTTTTAGTAAAAAACAATTATATATCACAAACTCTTATCTCATAAAGTACAAGATAAATAGGACTTCCACCTAAATAAAAAAAATGAAAACAATATAATTAATATTCAGCTAAACCATCTAGTGTCTGATTATAATCTCTTGAAATATAGTGAATTCGAAAAATCCTACTTTAGCATGAGTAGTTGTTCCCAAGGGGCATGATGTGATGGTGTAAGGCTAAGGATCTTGTTGGTTTCTATGATTATTCCCAAGATCATAATAAGTAAAGAAATGCGAATGAATAACGAAGAAATATGGCGGAATCATACTTACAACGATCAGTTTAAGGATGAGTTGATGAACAAATTTTGCTCCTCCAAGATGCTCAACTTTCAGCCAAGACAAAGAATAATGCTCCAAGGTTTGTTTTGATTTTTTCAAGCCCTTGAATAGGTTTCCCTATCACCTCTTGATGATCCTTGAAGAGTGCTAGCCCTTTGATAAACTTTGCAACAAAATTTTATCAATTTTCTTCCTTCAAATTCAGCGGAGAAAATGAAAGAAATGGGAGAGAAAATGCTTCACAGGTTTCGGCAATTGGAGAGAGAGGAGAAGTTGTGAATTTGATTTTCAAAATCAATATTATTTGTTTCAAAAACAATAATAAAAGATATACCAAAAGTTGGTCGGTATATGTCACATGTCTTTCATTTGGAGTGTTTTACACACCATCACCAACCACACCTAAACACATCAAGCTAAAGTGAGTAAAGTTGACATATGATGTGATGGTTGATGTGACATGTGGGCCCTACTCGATTCTGAATGTGAGTGGGCCCACAAACACTCCCGGGCTCAGGTTCGCTAATTCTGAATTAACGAACTTCCGTCGCGACGTAATTAAATCGAATTTAATTGAATAATTATGCCTAGCAAAATCACTACTCACGTCGCTAACGATATAATTCTAAATTAACTCGTTTGCCCGAATAAAAATCTAATTTTAATTCCGCGTCGAAATCTAATTCCGAATAATATATCGAATATATTATTTTATCGATTAATTCCAAATTAATCTTTCTCTCTCTTCAAATAGTACTTTATCCAAGATAAAGTCTCTCCGCAATTAATCCCAGATTAATTATGCTTGAATCATATGTCATCGGTGAATCTTCGGGAAGCGACCCAAGAGATCCCTAGATATGTTGGCAGTAAATTCAATTGTCGGACTATCCGAACACGTACGTATCAAGTACTACATTTTTACCGATTTACGAGACAAGGTTGGCTTCTAGCAAATCACCATGCCTTCCCAATTCTCCAAAAATATTCTTAATGGAAAATACGATCTTTATCAGGCGTAGTATACGTAGTATAGTGTATTGCGATCCAGTATCAGATGTCACATGCAAGGCCTGGGGCTGATATAGTGTCTGCCCCGTACGAAGCACATATCGGATATCAAGCAACTAGTCTCTTTGAATCGGATAATCATGACCTTGTCATATTATCCCGATGGTTGCAACACAATAGAGAACCAGTTCTGAAGCCCTGCGTGATCATCATCTCCATATGTCTGAAGTGATACTTCCGTCTTGACATCACATCCAATACACTGCGATTCTCAATAAACCCAGTAGAGGCGTACATAGAACCTGTTAAAGCCCTGGACGACCAAAACCAAAGTTTACCGATTGTCACAAGTACTAGCGATGCAAGTCTCAGGTTAAGACCAAACCCCCTGAAGCGGACTCCCATAGACGCATATACATACTACCAATGGGATTCCGCGGGGTCTATCCAGAGCAAAGCTGTTTTCCGTACCATCGGTAAAACAAAACCTCATATCGCACTTGTATTAGTATCTAATACTTAAATATATGAGAACTATGCCGTTATGCCCACAACGCGCACAAGTGCAATACTAGTCTATTCCGCATTATTGATGTCCAATCTCGATAATACTACGACTAGGGATATTTAATGGTTAAACCTTTATGGATTGATGCTGTCTCATATCTTCTCAATCCAGAACTAATCATATGGACTTTTACCATTTATATATCAAAGTAAATAAATTACAAAACAGTAAAAGGCAATTTCATTACTACATAGTTAATTTTGTATAAAAACACAATGTCTTTTACAAACAGTGACGCTATAGGTCATAACTGTCCAACAATCTCCCACTTGGCCTATAGCCAGTCACTTAAGCATCTAATACCTGAACTATGTACATGTCGCTCAAACTTATGCTGAGGAATAGCTTTCGTCAGCGGATCTGCCATGTTGTCATCTGATGTGACCTTCTCGACCTTAACATCGCCTTGATGTATGATCTCACATATCAGATGGAAACATCGACGAACATGCTTGGATCATTGATGAGACCGCAGTTCCTTAGCCTGCGCTATAGCTCTGTTATTGTCACAATACAATGGAACGGGCTCAGCTGCTAACAGAACTACTCCTAATCCAATTAGGAATTTTCGGATCCAAACTGCCTCTTTTGCTGCTTCAGCTGCAGCAATGTACTTCGCTTCTATTGTTGAATCGGCAACAGTCTCTTGCTTGGAAGATTTCCAGCTCACTACTCCGTTATTCATACAAAATATGTACCCGAATTGTGACTTACACTAGTCTTTGTCGGTTTGGAAATTTACATCGGTATACCTAGTTACCTCAAGTTCTCCATCTCCATAGATTAAGAAAGCATCCTTAGTTCGTCTAAGATACTTTAGGATATTCTTAACCGCCATCTAGTGACCTTCACCTGGATCGGCCTGATAGTGACTACACATGCTCAAAGCATAGGAGACATCAGGTCGTGTACATATCATAGCATACATGATCGATCCGACTACCGAGGCGAACGGTATCTGACTCATGTTGTCTCTCTCATCTTGAGTTTTAGGATACATGTCCTTAGATAGACACCATGTGACACTGGTAACAGTCCCCTCTTGGACTGATCCATGGTGAATCTCTTCAACACTTTGTCAATATACGTGCTCTGGGAGAGTCCAAACAGCTTTCTAGATCTATCCCGGTAGATCTTTGTTCCCAGAATAAAGGCTGCTTCTCTCAGATCTTTCATGGAGAATTTCAATGAAAGCCAAGCTTTCACCGACGTTAGCATAGGAATGTTATTGCCTATAAGCAATACATCGTCAACATAAAGGATAATAAAAGTTAGTGCTCTCCTACTAACCTTCTTGTATAAACAAGAATCATCTTCGTTTTGAAATAAATCATATTCTTTTATGATCTCATCAAAATGTTGGTTCTATGACCGCGATGCTTGCTTCAGTCCATAAATGGACCAATTTAACTTACAAACCTTGTTTGCAAGTCTAGGCACGATAAAATTATCAGGCTGTTGCATATAAACATCCTCCAAAAGGTTTCCGTTAAGGAAAGCGGTTTTAACGTCCATCTGCCATATCTCGTAATCGAAATATGCAGCAATTGCAAGCATTATTCGAATGGATTTAATCATGGCAACATGTGAGAAAGTTTCATCGTAATCGACACCATGTCGTTGACGATACCCCTTCGCTACAAGCCTAGCTTTGTACGTTTGTACGTTTCCATCCATGTCGGTCTTCTTCTTGAAGACCCATTTGCATCTACTAGGCTTTACGCCTTTTGGTGCATCAACCAGTGTCCAAACTTGGTTGGTGTACATGGAATCCATTTCGGACTTCATGGCTTCTTGCCATAAAGCAGAATTGATATCTTGTATCGCTTCCTCATACGTAGCTGGTTCGTTATCCTCAATGAGATTAATATCTACATTAGGCGAGATCAGGAACCCATACCTCTCAGGTTGTTTCCTAACTCTCTCCGACCTACGCGGTCATTGTGTAATAGAAGATTGTGGTACAGTCTCATCCCGGATGGACTGTTCTTATTTCGTTGAGGATTCTATGCCAGGAACAGTATCACTCTGATTTTCATCGAGTTCTACTTTCCTCCACTAACCACTGCATTTAGGAATTCCTTCTCAAGGAAAACCGCATGTAAAGCAACAAATACTTTGTTCTCTCGTGGGTGATAGAAGTAATATCCTTTGGTTTCCCTAGGATATCCTACGAATAGGCATTTATCCAATTTGGGTTCAAGTTTGGTACCTTCCAAATGTTTGAAGTATGCCCAGCATCCCCAAATCGTCAGGAATGAGAAACCCGGTTCATTTCCTGTCCAAATCTCATACGGAGTCTGTTGAACAGACTTTGACGGAACCTTCTTCAAAATAAGAATTGCACTGTTTAATGCATATCACCAGAAGGAAATAAGTAGCTCAGTGTGACTCATCATAGACCTTACCATGTCCAACAAAGTATGGTTTCTCCGTCCGGACACACCATTTAATTACGGTGTTCCAGGAGGAGTCCACTGTGAAACAATACCATATTCTTTCAGGTAATCTAGAAACTCATTGCTCAAGTATTCGCTACCACGGTCCGACCATAATGTCTTTATACTCTTGCCGGTCTATTTTTCAACTTCGTGTCGAAATTCTTTGAATTTCTCAAAAGTTTCCGACCTGGGTCTCATAAGATACACATAACCATAACGCGATGCATCATCCATAAAGGTTACGAAGTATTCGTATCCACCTCTAGCCTGGCTAGACATGGGCCCACATACGTCACTATGAACGAGGGCTAACAGTTCGGTGGCAGGTTCACCTTTACCGCTAAAAGGTGATTTAGGCATTTTGCCTAATAAGCAAGATTCGCAGACGTCATATGAATTTGGATCAAATCCGTCCAAGTACCCACTCTTCGAAAGTGTGGATATGCGAGTCTTTATAATGTGTCCTAGATGACAGTGCCACATGTATGTTTCATCTTTATTACGCATTTTAAGCCTTTTGTTTGTTATATTATATGTTTGAGATTGACTTATATGCAAAATATAAAGACCATTATTTGCTACAGCAGTGCAAATTTCTATATTATTTTTATAAATAAAACATCTGGTGTTTCTAAATACATAAGTGTACCCACATTGGGTTAACATAGTTACAGAAATAATATTCCTAGTCAAACTAGGTGCATAATAACAGTCTGTAAGTTCTAGTACATGCCCCGATGGAAATTCTAAAACAAAAGTGCCAATGGCCAAAGCGATGACTGGTGCCCCATTTCCAACGCGTAGATCAATCTCCCCTAAGGCCAGTCTCCTGCTAATCCGCAGATCCTGCACATCAGTACAAATGTGAGTATCACAACCAGAATAAAAAATCCAATCTTTAAAACTAGAAGTAGTCATGTTTATTTCAATAACAAACATACCTGTAGCCGGTGTCTTGCCCGCTTTAATCTCCTTTTAGAGTGCCTTGTACTCGCGACAGTCAGGCTTCAAGTGACCCCGCTTGCCGCACTGGAGGCAAACATCCTGAGATTTGTCCTTAGGCTTCCCGTAAGCCTTTGACGCTTTGGCCTTGCCCTTTCTTTTATGCTTCTTCTTCTTCACACCTCCAGTCGCCTTGGGCCCAGCCCTCGGTGTCTGAAATGTCAAAGTAAAGTGGGCCTCGCTTATTGCCCTTAAGCAGCTCTTTCTCAGCTTCCTTGAGAATCGACAACAACTCTCCAAGAGTATCATCAGTGTTCATCAAATTATAGATTATGATGAATTGTCTCCAAGTGTCGGGGAGAGACTGCAAGATCAAATCTATAGTAGTCTCAGCCTCTAAGACTATCCCCATCTGAGCTAGTTCATCTATGCCACATGGGACTCAACTGACATGCCTTCTGACATACGTGAACGAAAGAGCTTATTTTGCAACTCATATCTTTGCGTTCTTTTGTTTGAACGGTGAAGATTCGTGCAACCTCGCCAACATGTTATAGGGATCCAAGTCCCTGTTCTGTCGACGGAAATGCTGAGTCATAGAAGCAAGTATAATAGACTGAGCAGTATCGCAATCATCGCTGTGAGTCTTCCAAAGCTCCAGCTCAAGTAACTGATCAGGTGTGGGCTTAGGCCGAGGAGGTATCTGTATGGTGTATAGCAGCCTCTCGGCTCCAAGGACTATCCTTAGATTCATTTCCCAATTGGTAAAGTTTGTGCCCTTAAAGACATTTTCGCCCATGATAATGTCTCGGACATTTCACTTTCTAGTCATCTTGACTACGATAGTTCAACTATCTAGTCAACGATATTTAGGTACAGTCAAACTCTTACAAGAAAAATAACATTGTATTAGTCCAACTAATAAAATAATTTTGACGAAATAATTTGAAAGCGCGTAAAGCTAAGTATTTGAATGAAATTGTAAATTCAATACTAGCCTCCCAATATTTTTCGGTGAGCCTCTAACCCTCAGTCGAGTACTCGGGAAACCTAGTTTACTAGTGGGCTAGGATCCCGTTAAATAACACACAACCTTGACTTTGGCCAACAAGTTGTATGATATTTAACTAAGTAGATCTCGAAAATCAATTGGATCTTATCCAATTCCTAGATCCGGTAGGTGGACATCCAAGTCCGAAACATATATACAATATATATGCCAATGTATCCAATATATTTTCCAAACATTTTTCCTATTAATCAACTCAGCCTTGGCTTTGGCACAACAAGCTTAATGATTCCAGTTAAGCGGAACCCATTGACATGGAAAGCTTCGTAATCAATGTCGATGGACAAGAAGTGATCTTGACTTTGGCCAACAAATCACGACTTGGACAAGACACCGATATGGAATAAAACTCTCATGATTCAAACACATCCGCAATTGACAAAGGTCTTGACTTTGGCCAACAAACCAATGCCAACTTTGGATCTTGAGTAAGAATCACTCAACGGAAGGAAAAACGCTTAATATGTTTTGAGGGTTTTTCGCGTAAATTGGCAACCAATTTATTATCTTTGTTAAGGTCTCATTATACACCCTTAAGCATGCTTCTAAAACATCATAAGACGCGAAAAGTAAATTAATAACGATAAAAAATTGGCCAGGGCCCGGAAGAAGCCCGGCCCGGGCCCGATTTATTTATTATAAAAAATTATAAAAATAAAAAATTTATTATAAAAATATATATATTTTAAAAAAAAAAAGTATTTATTTATTTATTTTAAGCCCGGACCCGATTTTATTATTATAAAAAATTATAAATATAAGAAATTTATTATATAAATATATATATTTTATAATTAAAAATATTTATTTATTTATTTTAAGCCCGGGCCGGGCCGGGCTCGGCTCGGGCTTTTTGGGTTGAGCCCGGCCCGGGCCCGAGTCAGGCCCCCATTTTGAAGCACGGCCCGGGCTTTTTTCACCTCGGGCCTCGGGCTTTTTTGCCATGTATACCTAGAACAAATCGCTCCCTTTCCTCTCCCCGGCTAGCATTAACATTGAGGGGAATTAGGTGAGAAGAGAATACAAAGAGACAATAAGAGATAAGGCTGGACACGCGGGTCCAATTTATAAATTCCAAATTTATAATAATTTCTAAAATTACCCTTTCCCTTCTAATATCCATATGATATACGCTATTCATTCAACACATCCATATATTCATTCATAGCATGCATTTCAACCAATCTAATCCAATTTATTAGTCTTTAATTATGTGACCATCCAATGTTCAAACAACGATTTGATTTTGCGCGAGTCCAACTCGTTTGAGAATAAGTACTCAAAGTACGAATTCTTGAATTATATCGAACTACTCGTTAAATCTAATTTAAGTCGTATTTAATACTAATTCATTTATTTAATTCCAATTAAATATTTACACTTTTAATGCGCTTTAACGACTAAGATTCCAAATCTAATCTTATCGGGTCTCAAAGCCCAACTAACATCCAATGTTCGTTTAATTAAAGTCCGATGAGATTTTAATTGATTTCATAAGGCATGGGCTTTGGTCAATGTGGGTCAAACCCAATTACCAAGCCCAATTAAGGAATCACCCTCATTTGCCATCAAATAAATTTTAGCCCATAAGGCCCAATTAAACTTTAAAGCCATTTATTACATTTGGACTTAATGGAATAATTTAGGCCCAATTTGGATCCAATCCAATTGGCTTAAACCAACTTGGCCCAACCAAGCCCATTATGCCCAAATATAATAATTTCAAGCCCAATTCAAAATTAAGCCCATTAACCAAATTTTAAAATTCCAAATTTTATAACTGAATTAATTAAAGTGTAATACATCAATTAATTATCTAAATCAATATTTCCAAAATATAATTTAACCAATTAATTATGTATCTAATTGTTCAATTAATGTCCAACATTTTTGAATCAAAAATCAAGTCCAATACATGCCATATAGCTCTCGGCCAAGGTAATGAATTTTTTCCGATTTCATTTTTCAATCCGATCGAATTACAAATCGACATTTCCATTTCGTTTCAAGTCATCCAATGATCATCAAAACAAAAAATTCCAAGAGCCTAGGGTAACACAAGCATTCGGCCAAGCCTAATGGTGGGGAAAAATTTGATCCAATCATAATTTGTTGAAATTGATCCAATCCAATTTCATTATATCAACATACAAGTATACTCATCCATTCAATTTAATCAAATCATGCTTACATTGATTTTCCCCAAATTTTACCCTCATACATTTCATGCTCATTTTAGGCTCAATGATACCATTGTTGGTTTCTATGATTATTCCCAAGATCATAATAAGCAAAGAAATGTGAATGAATAACGAAGAAATATGGCGGAATCATACTTACAACGATCGGTTTAAGGATGAGTTGATGAATAAATTTTGCTCCTCCAAGATGCTCAACTTTCGGCCAAGACAAAGAACAATGCTCCAAGCTTTGTTTTGATTTTTCCAAGCCCTTGAATAGGTTTCCCTATCACCTCTTGATGATCCTTGAAGAGTACTAGCCATTTGACAAACTTTGCAACAAAATTTTATCAATTTTCTTCCTTCAAATTCGGCCAAGAAAATGAAAGAAATGGGAAAGAAAATGCTTCACAGGTTTCGACAATTGGAGAGAGAGGAGAAGTAGAGAATTTGATTTCCAAAATCAATATTATTTGTTTAAAAAAAATAATAAAAGATATACCAAAAGTTGGTTGGTATATGTCACACATGTCTTTCATTTGGAGTGTTTTACATACCATCACCAACCATACCTAAACACATCAAGCTAAAGTGAATAAAGTTGACATGTGATGTGATGGTTGATGTGACATATGGGCCCCACTCGATTCTAAATACGAGTGGGCCCGTAAACACTCCCGGGCTCGGGTTCGCTAATTCTGAATTAACGAACTTCCGTCGCGACGTAATTAAATCGAATTTAATTGAATAATTATACCTAGTAAAATCACTATTCACGTGGCTAACGAATTAATTCTAAATTAACTCGTTTGCCCGAATTAAAATCTAATTTTAATTCCGCGTCGAAATCCAATTCCGAATAATATATCGAATATATTATTATATCGATTAATTCCAAATTAATCTTTCTCTCTATTCAAATAGTACTTTATCCAAGATAAAGTCTCTCCGCAATTAATCCCAGATTAATTATGCTCGAATCATATGTCATCGGTGAATCTTCGGGAAACGACCCAAGAGATCCCTGGATATGTTGGCAGTAAATTCGGTCGTCGGACTATCCGATTACGTACGTACCAAGTACTACGTTTTTACCGATTTACGAGACAATGTTGACTTCTATCAAAGTGTCATGCCTTCCCAATTCTCCAGAAATATTCTTAATGGAATATACGATCTTTATCAGGCGTAGTATACGTAGTATAGTGTATTGCGAGCCAGTATCGGATGTCACATGCAAAGCATGGGGCTGGAATAGTGTTTGCCCCGTACGAAGCACATATCAGATATCAAGCAACTAGTCTCTTTGAATCGGATAATCATGACCTTGTCATATTATCCCGATGGTTGCAACACAATAGAGAACCAGTTCTGAATCCCTGCGTAATCATCATCTCCATATGTCTGAAGTGATACTTCCGTCTTGACATCACATCCAATACACTATGATTCTCAATAAACCCAGTAGAGGCGTATACAGAACCTGTTAAAGCCCTGGATGACCAAAACCAAAGTTTACCTATTGTCACAAGTACTAGCGATGCAAGTCTCAGGTTAAGACCAAATACACCTACCCTGAAGCGGACTCCCATAGACGCATATACATACTACCAATGGGATTCCGCGGGGTCTATCTAGAGCGAAGCTGTTTTCCGTACCATCGGTAAAACACAACCTCCTATCGCACTTGCATAAATATCCAATACTTAAATATATGAGAACTATGCCGTTATGCCCTCACAACGCGCACAAGTGCAATACTAGACTATTCCGCATTATCGATGTCCAATCTCGATAATACTACGACTAGGGATATTTAATGATTAAACCTTTATGGATTGATACTGTCTCATATCTTCTCAATCTGGAACTAATCATATGGACTTTTACCATTTATATATCAAAGTAAATAAATTACAAAACGGTAAAAGGCAATTTCATTACTACATAGTTAATTTTGTACAAAAACACAATGTCTTTTACAAACAGTGACGCTATGAGTCATAACTGTCCAACTGATCTAACCTTGATGTCTTGGGTTTGAATTTAGGAAGTTCATTTCTTAATAGAATTTGGGACAGCCGGGGGTTTTACATGCTCTATTTAAGCTCGGAATGAGTGGTTTGACAGCGGGATTTCTAACGATTCCAAAAAAATATTGAATATCTGAAATTAGCCAAAACAGTTAAGTTCGAATACTAGATTGATTTTTAACAAGATTAATACTAACTATTGAATCCGACTAAACTATAAATAAACCAAGTTCTCTAAAAAATTATAAATTAAAGGGTAAAATTTCAGTGTCAGTAATGTTAATATTAAATAAATAAAAGAACGTTTATGCTATCACGACCCCCTCCCTAAAGCGGGCCCGATCCTAGAAATAGGTTCTCAGACCTCTTTAGTGTAAGTGTCCTAGACATGCTAAGGATCTCTAAGCATTGATTCAAGTGTTTGAATTAAACAAGTAAGTTTTCGGAAAGAACTTACATAGATCGGTTTGGATGATGGATTTCAAAAAACTTTTTTTGTATGTTGGAAGCTCCAAGCTTTGAAATGAATTCCAAACTCAATGGTGGGTTTTCCTATCACCTTTCTTTAACTCTCAAAGTGCTAGCAATGAACAAATTTTGAAAGAAAAATTTTCCTCTTCCAAAAAGATGAAATCGACAATGAGGTAGTGAGAGAGAGAATGAATAGTTTCAAAAACTTAATACCAAAGTTAATGTGTTTGACTTGTTAGGTGTGATATGTAATAAATCCAATTTACTTTTTGCCAACTACTTACATCAACTTGGTGATAATTGATGTAAGTTAGTGGGTTCCACCACTAAAATTCAAAATTCAGGTTGGCTTACATAATAAACTCTGGGCTCGGGTTTGTTTAATCCGATTAAATGAATTTTTGGTTGCGACGTAATTAAATCTAATTTAATTAGATAATAATGCCTAGCAAAATTATTACGAAAGTCGCTTATGAGTTAATTCCAAATTAATTCGTTCGTCTAAATTAAAATCCAATTTTAATTCTGCATTAAATCCAATTTCAATTAATATATCAATATATCATTTAATCGATTAATTCCAAATTAATCGCGCTCTCTCTCTTCTATGACAAATTTTATCCTAGTTAAATTCTTACCGTAATTAATCCCAGATTAATTTTGTTCGAGTCAAATGTCATCGATGAATCTTTGGAAAGCGACCTAAGTGATCCCTGGATATATTGGCAGCAAATACGGTCATCGGAATATCTGAACACGTGCTCACCCCGTACCACGTTCTTACCAATTTATAAGACATGGTTAGCTTCCAGCAAAGCATTGTGCCTACCCAATTCTCCAAAAATATTCATTGAGGAATATATAACATGTATCAAGTATAGTATACTATGTATTGCGTAATACGATACGGTATCTAATGTCACATGTTAGGCTTAGGACTGGCTCTGTGTCTGCCCCGTACGAAGCATATATCGGATTATGAGTAACTAGTCCCTGTAATCAGAAAGTCATTACCTAGTCATATTTTCCCGATAGCTGCAGCTTTTAAGAGTACTATTACCGTATCATGCGTGACCATCATCTACATATGACTGAAGTGATACTCCCATCTTGACATCATATCCAATACACTACGATTCTCATACACAAAACCGGTTAAAGCTCCGGATGACGAATACCAAAGCAAACTCATTGTCGCAAGTACTAGTGACGTAAGTCTCAGGTTAAAGATCACATGCACCTACCCTGATTCGGATTCCCATAGACATATGGTCATACTACAAATGAGATTCTGAAGGGTCTATCCAAAGCGAAGCTGTGCCCGGTCCAACGGCTAACAGAACCTCCTATCACACTTGCATAAGTATGCAATACTTAAATATATGAGAACTATGCCGTTAAGCTTCTATAATGTGCACAAGTTTAATACTAGTCTATTTTGCATTATCGATGTCCAGTCTCGATAATACTACGACTAGAGATATTTAATGATTAAACCGTTCGTGGATTAATACCGTCTTATATCTTATTAATCTGGAACTAATAATAAGGACTTTTATCATTTATACATATCCAAGTAATCCAATTACAAAATGATAAAATAGCAATTTCATATTGTCATATAGTTAATTTATACAAAAACACAATGTTTATTACAAATATTGATGTTATGGGTCATAATTGTCCAACAATCTCCCACTTGACTCATAGCCAATCACTCAAGTATCTAATACCCGAACCATATACATGTCGCTCAAACTTTTGCTGAGAAATAGCTTTCGTCAGCGGATCTGGAATGTTGTCATCTGAAGCACTCTTTTCGATCTTCACATCGCAATGATGTATGATCTCACGAATCAGATGGAAACTTCGAAGTACATGCTTGGATCATTGATGAGACCGCGGTTCCTTAGCTTGTGTTATAGCCCCATTATTATCACAATATAAAGGTACGGGCTCAGCTATTAACGGAACTACTCCTAATCCAATTAGAAATTTACACATCCAAACTGCTTCTTTTGCTGCCTCAGCTGCAGAAATATATTCTGCCTCTGTTGTTGAATCGGTAACAGTCTCTTGCTTGGAAGATTTCCAACTCACTGCTCCGTTGTTCAAGAAAAATATGTACCCTGATTACGACTTAGAGTCGTCTTTATCGGTTTGGAAACTTGCATCGGTGAATCCACTTACCTCAAGTTCTCCATCTCCATAGACTAAGAAAACATATAAGATATCAGGTCGTGTAAATATCATGACATACATGATCGATCCGAATGTAGAAGCTAACGGGATCTGATTCATTGAATCTCTCTCATCTTGTGTTTTAGGACACATGTCCTTTGATAGAGAGACACCCTGTGACAATGGAAGCAGTCCCCTCTTAGACTGATCTATGTTGAATCTCTTCAACACTTTGTCAATATACGAGCTTTTGGGAGAGTCCAAGCAGCTTTCTAGATCTATCCTGGTAGATCCTTATTCATAGAATATAAGCTACTTCTCTGATGTATTTCATAGAGAATTTTAATGAAAGCCAAGCTTTCACCGATTGTAGCATGGAAATTTCATTGCCTAAAAATAATACATCATCAACATATAGGACAACGAATGTTAGTGCGCTCCCACTAACCTTCTTATATACACAAGAATCATCTTCGTTTTGAATAAAACCATATTCTTTTATGATTCATCAAAATATTGGTTCCAAGAACGTGATACTTGCTTCAATCCATAAATTGATCGATTTAACTTACAAACCTTGTTTGCATACACGATAAAATCATCTAGCTGTTGTATATAAACATCTTCCAAAAGATATCCATTAAGGAAAGTGGTTTTGACGTCCATCTACCATATTTTATAATCGAAATATGCAGCAATAGCAAGCATTATCTGAATGGATTTAATCATGGTAATAGTTGAAAAGGTTTCGTCGTAATTGACACCATGTCGTTGACGATACCTTTTCGCTATAAGCCTAGCTTTATACGTTTGTATGTTGCCATCCATGTCTGTCTTCTTCTTGAAGACCCATTTACAACCAATTGGCTTAACACCTTCTGGTGGTATATATGGAATCCATTTCGGACTTCATGACTTCTTGATATAAAGGGAGTTGATACCATGTATCACTTCCTCATACGTAGCCAGCTCATTATCCTCAATAAGATTAATATCTACATGAGGTGAGATTAAAAACCCATACTTCTCAGGTTGTTTTCCGACTCTCTCTGACCTACGCGGTTCTTGTGTATTAGAAGATTGTAGAACAGTATCATTTTTGATGAACTGTTGGTGTTCCGAGAGGGGTTCAATTCCAGGAACAGTATCACTCCGATTTTCATCGAGTTCTATTTTCCTCCCACTTACCACTACATCTAGGAATTCCTTTTCAAGGAAAATCGCATGGAGAGCAACAAATGTTTTGTTCTCTTGTGGGTTGTAGAAGCACTATGATAACCTGTAAATAGGCACTTATCTGATTTGGGTTCTAGTTTGGTACCATCCAAACATTTAACGTATGTCCAGCATCCCTAAATCTTCAGGATTAGAAACCCGATTTCTTTCCTGCCCATATTTCGCACGGAGTCTGTCCAACAGACTTTGATGGAACCTTATTCAAAATAAGTATTGCACATTTAAATGCGTATCCCTAGAAGAAAATTGGTAGCTCAGTGCGACTCATCATTGACCTTACCATGACCAACAAAGTTCAGTTTCTCCGTTCGGATACACCATTTAATTGAGGTGTTCTGGGAGGAGTCCACTGTGAAAGAATACCATATTCTTTCAAGTAATTAAGAAACTCATTGCTCAAGTATTCTCCACCACGATCCGATCGTAATGTTTTGATACTTTTACTGGTCTATTTTCTACTTCGTGTCAAAACTCTTTGAATTTATCAAATGTTTCCGACTTATGTCTCATAAGATACACATAAACATAACGCGATGCACATCCGTAAAGGTTACGGAGTATTCATATCCACCTCTAGCCTAGCTAGACATGGGCCCACATACGTCACTTTGAACGAGGGCTAACAGTTCAGTGGCATGTACACCTTTACCGCTAAAAGGTGTTTTAGGTATTTTGCCTAATAAATAAGATTCACAGACATCATATGAATTAGGATCAAATCCATCCAAGTATCCATTCTTCGAAAGATTGGATATATGATTCTTGGTAATATGTCATAGACGACAATGCCATAGATAAGTTTCATCTGTTTTACTCAATTTGAGCCTTTTGTTTGTCATGTTATATGTTTGAGATTCATTTATATTCAAAATATAAAGACCATTATTAACATCAGCTGTACATATCAAAACATCATCTTTATATACAAAACACCCAGTGTTCCGGAATACAAAGGTATACCCGTATCGGGTTAAACAAGATCTAAAGATGATATTCCTACTCAAACTAGGAACAAAATAACAGTCTCCTAAATTAATTACATTCCCCGAGGGCAAATTCAAAATACAGGTACTAACGACCAAAATGGCGAATCTAGTCCCATTTCTGACTAGGAGGTCGATCTCTCTTATAGCCAGTCTCCTACTAATCTGTAAATCATGTACATTAGTACATATATGAGTACCACATCCAGAATCAAAAATCTAATTTTTAAACCCAGTAGTGGACATGTTTATTTCAATAACAAACATACTTGAGGCCAGAGCTTTGCCCGCCCTCGCTTCCTTCAAGTCCGCCTGGTACTTAGTCTTCCAGTGACCCCGTTTGCCACAGTACAGGCAGACATCCTGGGATATGTCCTTAGTCTTCCCAGAAGACTTTAATGATTTTTCCTTGCCCTTCTTCTTCTTCTTCTTCTTCTTCTTCTTCTTCACACCTCCAGAAGCTTTTGGCCAAGCCTTGGCCTTCTGAGATGCCGAAGTAAGATGCGCCTCGCAGTTCTTGCCCCTTAAAAGCTCTGGCTCTACTTCTTTAAGCATCGACATCAACTCTCCAAGAGTCTTTTCTTGGTTCATCATATTGTAGTTCATGATGAATATAGGTACTGCATTTTTGCATGTAAGTCCCAATGATGAGTTAGATTGTGGAAGCCGCGGGAAACAGACATCGGAAGGGAAAAGTCAAGAATTGACACATTGTTGGATTTAACTCGCTAGATTAGCTTCGGGTTCGCTTGTTGGACCTCCGTTTTAAAACATACCCTTAGCCCAAAACCCCGCACAAACCATAGAACAAGCCCATTTCGCCCAAGCCCGATCCAAATAATTAAAACACAAATTAAATTAAATTAAATTAAATTAATTAATCTAATTAAATTAAATTAAATCCAATTAAATTCAATTAAATCTCATTCCAAAATTAAATAAATCCCCTTCCTAAATTAAAGAAATCTCATCTAATTCTTTCCTAATCCACTTAAAATACATTCCCTAATTAAAAGATACAAATCAAATAAAATTCAAAGACATTCCTACTTAAAAGATATCCCCATTAATGCACAAATCCTTTCATATTCAAACAAGGTAAACCTCATCCCTTTGCCTATAAAAAGAACCCTTCATCACACACCCAAAACCTTGGCTGATCCTTACAAAAATACAAAGAAAATAACCAGCCCTCACGTCTTTTCTCTCTCCCCTTAACTCATGTCATTCATCAAAAGAAGCATCTCACAACAACAAAAACCCTAGCAGAGACTCACGGAAAAATAAACAAAAAAGCACTCTGAAATTCCTCACTCTCTCGGTACCTCACCTCTCTCAAACTTATACCCATCAAGCACTGCCATGCCACCTTAATTGACCCAACTAAACACTACCGAGCCTCTCGCCATACTGCCCTTATCTTTGCCAGTCAACACCACACTGCCACTAACTTTCTTCACATCCAGCACACCACGTTGACACTTGCATGGCACACACTAACCAACTCCACTCACGGCCATAAGTAACAAAACAAACAAACCAACAACAAGCAACTCATTAGCCGAATTAAACAAACCCAAGACAACCCCTAGACAACCCAAAAAATAGTCCCCCTAGACTACCCAACCAACTGCCGAATAAACTCCCCAAAACTGTCCAGGTTACTACCGCAAAACAGCCCCTTTTTCCCTTCTAAAATCACCAAAAATCAATCCCAAACTGCCGCATAAATTCCCTTCACTGCACTGCCCAGAAAACTGCCCAGAAAACTACCCAGAAAACTGCCCAGAAAACTGCCAAAAACAGTCAATAAAAACTGCATCCTTACCACTGAAAAATCGTGACCACAAACAGCAGCGAAGCGGAGTGAAAACAGTAGCCCAAACAGTGAAACAGCGAGGAAAAATGTTGGATTAGTGAACCAGAAAAGTTGTAGAATATCAACCCTCCCGACGGCCATTTAACGCGCTTTCGAGAAATGACAAAAGAGGTTAGACTTGAGGGCACTTTATTTATTTATCATCTTTGGTTTCTTTTATTTATTTTAATATATTATCGCATGAGAGTCATTTGTTGATGCATGATGTGATTTCCAGATGAGCGGAATGCGTGTTCTCTTTTGTGGAATATCGGATGGAAACCCGAACATAAATTCCGTAGTCGAATCCGAATGGACGGTAGTACGGTCTGCACTCGGGATACAATACCACGTGCCACTTGAGAGACACACGTATTTCGTTTCATCCAAACCATGTATTTGAGCATGATTAGGTTGTTAGTACGTTATTTATTGTTTAAGTATAATTTAGTTTAGTATATTATTTATTTTCAAGTATGATTATATTATTTATTTATGCACGATTTAGTCCTTTGATTTGGCATAAGGAATTTAGTTTACGTTTCGTTTAAACTGTTATTTATTTGTTCTTGGTGTTTTATGATTCGACATGCTCGTTGTGGGATATCGTATGCTTGCCATTATAATGACTTATTTTTAAAGCATGCGAACTTAGTCATAGGATTTAGGATTTATTTTGATGAATACGGACTAAATCTAAGTTACCTTTGGGCATACATGTTGAGTAGATTCAGTTAGTTTATTGTACAAATCATATCATTACAAGTGACATAAGTAAGAGACCATTCTGAACCCAACGGTTTGAGGTCTTCCCTTGCGAGGGGTGAGTGCGGCCTTAAATCATATTTTCCCGATTCACACCGGGTGGCGACTCCATGTTATTTCTCCGGTTTAGTTCCCCGCGAGCTATTTCCTACTCTCAACTAGGCCGTGAGCCTAGAACAATGTCGTCAATATTTATGTTCTACAGTCTGGCGACTCCACTGGGGATAGAGAATTGGCCCTGAAATAATGTCTTGTAATGATTGTGATTTGTGCTTTAGTTAACAGTGTCTACTGTGGGTCGAAGGGGTTTAATAAAAGGCATAATTAGAGCTTGGTATGGTTTGGCGTCTTCCTTCATTCACTACCTTTCTATAAGGAAAAGCTGCGAAGGCACCTAGATAATCATGTACTAATAGCTTACTGTGATGGACTAATTTGGAGGACTCGCTGTTTATTCCTGTCACCAAGCGATAAGAGCCTAAGAGGCTTGGGTATTTAAGAGAGTTCGCTCCACCTTTCCTCTGGGGAATCTACAATAGGAAATCCATTTGACAGTCAGTCACGCACCTGAACTCATTGGCACGTACCTTAGCGTATAAAAAAATGTGCGCTCACTTGGTCGCTCGGACCCTTGAGTGGGGAGACCTAGTTGTGGGCAACCCTTTGTCAACGAGATCCTTTATCTATACCTCTATAAACCCGCATGTTAACTGTAGTTGTAGGACCAATAGAGACTATTCCTTTATGTTTGCATTTAGGACCATTGTCATTTGGATTCAGTTGGACCTTTTGTCATGAGGTATGGGCTTGTTGGGCCATTTAAACTGGGATGAGCCCATGCTTTATGACAGTTAGGCCAAAAGCTTCTAAAATACTGACGGGCCACTTTATGTTTGGGCCTCTTATTATTTGAAGTTGTTTAGCCATGTTATCACAGTATGATTGAATACTTTAAAATGATAATAGGCCCTCTTATATATCTTATACATCGTACACATCTCATGCATCCACGCATCATGTTAACCTTTTATGTCTTAAAAGCCATCATAGATACTCGTTGGGTTAGGAAAGAGGGAAGACTCGTCAAGAGGCCGATAGCGAATATGAGTGAATCAGTCAACGAGTGATCTCGTATAGATCAATTGGAAACCAATCTCACTAAGGTTACCGAGCAACTGTAAGCTTTGACCACTGCCATGACTAATGGGGCTACGCCCCGCGCTGCGGGAGGTTCTGAGAATGAGAGGCGTGAAGAGCCTCTGAACAGATTGAGTAATGATATCCCTGTATTTGATGACGATATGGCTGAATATGCCGTGGGAAGAATAGTTGGGTCACAAGCTGAATTACAGACTCCATGATCAAATGGAGTCAGTTACCCGTAAGCTGAAGGGGAAGCATGAGGATTTATTGGATTATGATGCAATGACCTTCGAGGAGAAGCTGTTAGCTTAGTTTAAAATGCCCGACATTCCCAAATTTAATGGAAATGGAGACCCGAGGGTCCATCTGCGGCAGTATATCTTGGTGATGAGTTCAGTAGGCCTGTCGCAATGCCGGGTCCAAAAGATGTTTGGGATGTCACCTGAGGGGGCACCTGTAGTGTGGTACCATAGCCTCGAAAGAAAGGTTAAAGAAGATTGGAGGGAACTGGCAGACGCCTTTCTGAAACAGTATGTTACAGACTTGGAAATTGACTTGTCACTCCGTGACTTGGAAAAAACCAAACATAAATTGGAGGAAAGTTTCAAAGATTATGTGGATCGCTAGAGAAGCCAGCTTTTGAAAATACAAACTCGGCCCTTGGAGAAGGACCAGATCAAAATGATCATCAAGGGCACCAAGCCCTCTATTTATGGTAAGCTGAGGAGGATGACTTCGATGATTGTTGATTTTCGACAGTTGAGGGAGACTGTCATGGACATTGAGGAGGAGGAAGCCGAGAACAGAAAGTTTTACGGCCAGAATAAAAGGAATTTGGGGGGACATTCTGAGACTAAGCCCGCTCCTGCCGAGTCTCTAACTTGGGGAAGCCTTTGTCTAAGGTATTTGAGAAGTTGAAGGGACAAGGACTCCTAAAACCTTTAGAAGGTAAACCACTTCCACACCCTCCATCGCCACACATAAATGTGAACCTCTATTATCACTTCCACCAGCTAAATGGCCATGACACCGACAACTGCACCTGCCTCAGACATGAAATCCAAGACCTCATAGATTCCCACAAAATACCCGACCTAGGAAAAGAACAACCCAACACACACAGAAATCCTCTACCAAACTTCCACTTTGTTCCACCACCCACATACATGATCAACTCTTGGCTTGCCCGAAAGCTTTGTCCTCCAAAACCTTAACCACCCAGCTTCTTTCATGGGGATAGGAAATGACAACGGTGGAGAACCGTAGGCCGAGGAAGAAGGTATTACTGAGAATGATGAAGTTGTTCCACCTAGTTTATTTGATCTTGTATTTTTAATAAAGACATTGATTTTGCCTACTTGCTCGAACCATTTCTTAATGATAACAAAGACGTTCATTCCATTTACTTGCCTGAGTATCTTCCTTTCAACCTGCAACATGAGTATATTTGAGAAAAGCATTCAACTTTGGTACCATGATAACTTAGCAATGTTTAGGAACACAGAGAATCTACGGAAGAAACAAGTAGAAAAGACAGGATAGCCATTCAGTAATGGGAAATGGGGCAGTGAGACTGTCAGATTTAGAAGAGAATGAATTCACCGAGACCATCAACGTAGACAAATTAAAGCAATACTTGGGGAAGAGAAGACCGAGTAGTCACCAAAGGAATTGGCAGAAGACCTAACCCAACAGAATAGAAAATTCATTCATGCATGCATGCATACACGTAATGTATTTCTCATTATTTTTATGTTTGTTTTGTTTTGTATTCACAGGTTTCAAAGAAGAAAAAGAGAAAGCGGTGAAGGCAAGCCAATCAGAAACAGTAACAGTACAGTTTTAAGAATGAATTAGTGTCAGTTTCAAGAATGAATCAGTATCAGTTTCAGGAATGAATCAGAATCAATTTCGGGGATGAGTCCCAGGGTTGAGGCCCGTATCAGCAAGTGTTTCGAGAAAAGATCCCAAGAGGCGAAGCCCACATTATCGGCAGTGGAAAGGAAGAATTCGGAGTGAGTGAAAAAAAGTGAGAGAGAAGCCTTTGATAGTTAAGTATATGCCCGGTGATGATATTGTTTGCTGCAAGAAGAAGCCTTGGAAATGATAAGTGCGAGACGTGCTCTCGTCCGATACTCTGAATGGATTGATCTCAGCTAGACTCACGAGAACTTGATTACGGGATCTCAAGAAGCCTGAGTAGTTGGAGAGATGACTAGTTGAAGAGATTATGGATCAGTGAATGACTGTTTTCCTGGATGTCCACCCTGTTTTACTTATGCTAAGATATATGATATGGTCGGAAATAAAGAAAAAGTCTCTGCAATGAAAAGAAAAGAAAGAAAAAAATAGACCGCCTATAACCGATAAGCTTGAAGCTACCCATGGGCGAGTATTAGGACCACCATGAGGATAAATGCTACTTTAAAGGGTAGGTATGTTAAAAAAAGAAAAAGAAAGAAAAGAGAAAATGAAAAAGAAAGAAAAAGAATGAAAAGAATGAAAATGAAGAGACAAGAAAAAAAGAAGAAGACCATATCATGTTGAGTATGACGAAATAATCACAGAATGTGATCAAGACATCTAGATTGGTTAGACCCACTGATCCGATTCTCCGAGACGAAATCATCGAGTTGGCCTGCTTAAGGAATAAGCTGCGAGATAGCCTTAGCACACACACACTAGGAGTCTAGTTCAGATCACCTATTCAGACGATCGGAGTCGAGTGTATCAAGTACTTTAAAGGTTCTCAGGTTTCGACGTGAAGCATTCGTTGAGGACGAAAATACGTCTAACTATCAGGATTATCTCATGAGAGGCAGTATAGTAGGTTGAAATAAACCATCACATCATCAGTATTAGTTTTGCCGATATGGCACTCTAGGGGCGAGGCCCATATTAGCATCAGTATCAGTCTGGCCGGGTATGGCATTCTGGGGGCGAGGCCCACATCATCATCAGTTTTGAGATACAACATCAGTTCTGCCGGGTATGACACTCTGGGTATGGAGACACAGTATCAGTTTTGCCAGGTATGGCACTCCGGGTATGTAGATACAGCATCAGTTCTACCGGGTATGGCAATCTGGGGGCGAGGCCCACATTAGCTGCAGTATTAGTCTTGCCGGTATGGCACTCTGGGGGCGAGGCCCATATTAGCATCAGATCGGTTTTGCGAGGTACGACACTCCGGGTATGGAGACGTTAGATTAGTTTTGCCAGGTACGGCACTTCGGGTATTGAGACATCAGATTAGTTTTGCCAGGTACGGAACTCTGGGTATGGAGACATCAGTTCAGTTTTTCCAGGTACGGCACTCCGGGTATGGAGACACATCAGTATAATTTTTGCCAGAATGGCAATCAGAGAATGGATCAGAGTTCGAGAATGAACAAGCCGAGAATGGTAATCCAAGAATGGATCAGAGTTCGAGAATGAACAAGCAGAGAATGGTAATCCGAGAATGGAGCAAGGTTCGAGAATGAACAAGCCGAGAATGGCAATCCGAGAATGGAGCAGAGTTCGAGAATGAACAAGCCGAGAATGGCAATCCGAGAATGGAGCAGAGTTCGAGAATGAACAAACCGAGAATGGTAGTCCGAGAATGGAGCAGAGTTCGAGAATGAACAAGCCGAGAATGGAAATCCAAGAATAGAGCAGAGTTCGAGAATGAACAAGCCGAGAATAGTGATCCGAGAATGGAGCAGAGTTCAAGAATAAAAAAGCAGAGAATGACAATCCGAGAATGGAGCAAGGTTCTAGAATGAACAAGCCGAGAATGGTAATCCGAGAATGGAGTAGAGTTTGAGAATGAACAAGCCGATAATGGAAATTCGAGAATGGAGTAGAGTTCGAGAATGAACAAGCTGAGAATGGAAATCTGAGAATGGAGTAAGGTTCGAGAATGAACAAGCCGGGAATGACAATCCAAGAATGGAGTATAGTTCAAGAATGAACAAGCCGAGAATGGTAATCCGAGAATAGAGTAAGGTTCGAGAATGAACAAGCTGAGAATGGCAATCCGAGAATGGAGCAAGGTTCGAGAATGAACAGGCCAAGAATGGTAATCCGAGAATGGAGCAAGGTTCGAGAATGAACAAGCCGAGAATGGCAATTTGAGAATGAACAAGTCGAGAATGGTAATCCGAGAATGGATCAGAGTTCGAGAATGAACAAGCCAAGAATGGTAATCCGAGAATGGAGCAGAGTTTGAGAATGAACAAGCCGAGAATGGTAATCCGAGAATGGAGCAGAGTTCGAGAATGAACAAGTCGAGAATGGTAATCCGAGAATGGAGCAGAGTTCGAAAATGACCAAGCCGAGAATGGTAATCCAAGAATGGAGCAGAGTTCGAGAATGAACAAGCCGAGAATGGTAATCCGAGAATGGATCAGAGTTCGAGAATGAACAAGCCGAGAATGGTAATCCGAGAATGGAGCAAAGTTTGAGAATAAACAAGTTGAGAATGGTAATCCGAGAATGGAGCAGAGTTCGAGAATGAACAAGCTGAGAATGGTAATCCGAGAATGGAGTAGAGTCCGAGAATGAACAAGCCGAGAATGGTAATCCAAGAATATAGCAAGGTTTGGGAATGCGCCACCTCACAATAGCACTCCGAGAATGGAGTACGGTTCGGGAATGAACCACCTCATACAGTAACAGTTCAGAAATAGACCACATCACATTAACTGTTCGGGACTAGACCACATCACAATAATGGTTCGGGAATGGACCACCTCACAGTAACGGTTCGAGAATGGACCACCTCTCATCAACTCGATTCGAGAATGGACCACCCCTCATTAACTCAACTCAAAGCAACATGGCAAGTCAAGTGGCAGCTGGTGAGCCAGGTAAGTAAAAATGCATTACACGTACTTTGATGGGATTGTCATTGTCACACACTGCACAAGTCCCATCAAAGTCCCGATGATGAGTCTCGTATGGAGACACTACCTCTTTAGATTGTGGAAGCCGCGGGAAACGGACGTCGGAAGGAAAAGGTCAAGAATTGACACATTGTTGGATTTAACTCGTTGGATTAGCTTTGGGTTCGCTTGTTGGAACTCCGTTTTAAAACACACCCTTAGCCCAAAACCCCCACAAACCATAGACCAAGCCCATTTCGCCCAACCCCGATCCAAATAATTAAAACACAAATTAAATTAAATTAAATTAAATTAAATCCAATTAAATTAAATTAAATCTCATTCCAAAATTAAATAAATACCCTTCCCAAATTAAAGAAATCTCATCTAATACTTTCCTAATCCATTTAAAATACATTCCCTAATTAAAAGATACAAATCAAATCAAATTCAAAGACATTCCTAATTAAAAGATATCCCCATTAATGCACAAATCCTTTCCTATTCAAACAAGATAAACCTCATCCATTTGCCTATAAAAAGAACCTTTCATCAGACACCCAAAATCTTGGCTGATCCTCACGAAAATACAAAGAAAATAACCAGCCCTCACGTCCTCCCTTTCTCCCCTTAACTCACGTCATTCATCAAAAGAAGCATCTCACAACAACAAAAACCCTAGCAGAGACTCACGACAAAATAAACAAAAAAACACTCTGAAATTCCTCACTCTCTCGGCACCTCACCTCTCTCAACCTTATACCCTTCACGCACTGCCAAGCCACCTTAATTGACCCAACTAAACACTGCCGAGCCTCACGCCACACTGCCCCTATCTTCGCCATTCAACGCCACATGCACACACAAACAAAGCCTCATGCCACGCTGCCCCTAACTTTCTTCACCTCCAGCACACCACGTTGACACTTGCACGGCACACACTAACCAACTCCACTCACGGCCATAAGTAACAAAACAAATAAACCGACAACAAGCAACCCATTAGTCAAATTAAACAAACCCAAGACAACCCCTAGACAACCCAAAAAAAAGACCCCCTCGATTACCCAACCAACTGCCGAATAAACTCCCCAAAACTGTCCAGGTTACTATCGCAAAACAGCCCATATTTTCCTTCTAAAATCACCAAAAATCAGTCCCAAACTGCCACATAAATTCCCTTCACTGCACTACCCAGAAAACTGTTGGGTTTCTAGGTTAATCCCAAGATCATATTAAGCATAGAAATGAATGAATACAACTAAGAAGTATGGCGAAATCACACTTACATAGATCGGTTTTAGGATGTGCTGATCAACAAAAATTTCTCCAAGAAGCTTTGAAGGATTCGGCCGAGGAAGTTCCAAGCTCCAAGCTTTGTCTTGTGATTCCAAGCTCTTGAATAGGTTTCCTTATCATCTTGTATGGATTCTCTAATGTGCTAGCAAGATGGAAGAAAGAAAAATGATTTCCTTTCCCCTTTGGAGAGCTCACGGCCAAGCATGAAAAGGGAGAGAGAGTTTGTTTTGTTTTCAACTTGTTTTTCCAAAAAAGAATTATGAAAAAGCTATTCCAAAATTTTTTATTTGATTTCCAAAAGTCAACACCAATTTTTGGCTCCAAAATTGCAATAAATGCTCACAATCACTTCTTTCATGAATAGTGACTTCATGTCACTCACCAAAAAGGTGATAAGACATCTATCACTAAAGTGACAAGTAATGTGACTCGCGATGTGACTTGTGGGCCCTACTGATTCAAAATTTGAGTGGGCCCACAAACACTTCCGGGCTCGGTTTTGCTAATTCCGAATTAACGAACTTTCATCGCGACGTAATTAACTAATTATGCCTAGCAAAATTACTATTCACGTCGCTAACGAATTAATTCTAAATTAACTCGTTAGCCCGAATTAAAATCTAATTTTAATTCCGCGTCGAAATCTAATTTCGTTTAATATATTGAATATATTGTTTTGTCGATTAATTCCAAATTAATCTTTCTCTCTCTTCAAATAGTACTTTATCCAAGATAAAGCCTCTCCGTAATTAATCACAGATTAATTATGCTGGAATCATACGTCATTGGTGAATCTTCGGGAAAGTAAATCTGGTCGTCGGACTATCCGAACACGTACGTACCTCGTACTACATTTTTACCGATTTACAAGACAATGTTGGCTTCTAGCAAAGCGCCATGTCTACCTAATTCTCCAGAAATATTCTTAATAGAATATACGATCTGTATCAGGAGTAGTATAACCGTAGTACTGTGTATATCGATCCAGTATCTGATGTTCATGTGCAAGGCCTGGCGCTGGAATAGTGTCTGCCCCGTACGAAGCATATGTCGGATATCAAGAAACTAGTCTCTTAGAATCGGATAATCCTGACCTGGTCATATTATCCCGATGGTTGCAACACAATAGAGAACTAGTTCTGAATCCCTGCGTGATCATCATCTCCATATGTCTGAAGTGATACTTCCGTCTTGACATCACACCCAATACACTACGATTCTCAATAAACCCAGAAGAGGCGCGTACACAGAACCTGTTAAAGTCCTGGATGACCAAAACCAAAGCGTATCGATTGTCGTAAGTACTAGCGATGCAAGTCTCAGGTTAAGACTAAATACACCTACCCTGAAGCGAACTCCCACAGACACATATACATACTACCAATGGGATTCCGCGGGGTCTATCCAGAGCGAAGCTGTTTTCTGTACCATCGGTAAAACACGACCTCCTATCGCACTTGCATAAGTATCCAATATTTAAATATATGAGAACTATGTCGTTATTCTCTCACAACACGCACAAGTGCAATACTAGTATATTCTGCATTATCGATGTCCAATCTCGATAATACTACGACTAGGGATATTTAATTATTAACCCTTTATGCATTGACACTATTTCATATCATCTCAATCCGGAACTAATCATAAGGACTTTTACCATTTTATATCAAAGTAAATAAATTACAAAATGGTAAAAGGCAATTTCATTACTACATAGTTAATTTTGTACAAAAACACAATGTCTTTTACAAACAGTGACGCTATGAGTCATAACTGTCCAACAATCTCTCACTTAGCCTATAGCCAGTCACTCAAGCATCTAATACTTGAACTATGTACATGTCGCTCAAACTTTTGCTGAGGAATAGCTTTCGTCAGTGGATCTGTAATGTTGTCATCTGATGTGACCTTCTCGACCTTCACATCTCCATGATGTATGATCTCACGTATCAGATGGAAACATCGAAGAACATGCTTGGATCGTTAATGAGACCGCGATTCCTTAGCCTGCGCTATAGCCCCGTTATTGTCATAATACAATGGAACGGGCTCAGCTGCTAACGGAACTACTCTTAATCCAATTAGGAATTTTTGGATCCAAACTGCCTCTTTTGCTACTTCAGCTGCAGCAATATACTCCGCTTCTATTGTTGAATCGGCAACAGTCTCTTGCTTGGAAGATTTCTAGCTTACTACTCTGTTATTCAAACAAAATATGTACCCGGATTGTGACTTACAGTCGTCTTTGTCGATTTGGAAACTTACATCGGTATACCCAGTTACCTCAAGTTCTCCATCTCCATAGATTAAGAAAGCATCATTAGTTTGTCTAAGATACTTAAGGATATTCTTAACCGTCATCCAGTGACCTTCACCTGGATCGGCCTGATAGCGACTACACATGCTCAAAGCATAGGAGACATCAGGTCGTGTACATATCATGACATACATGATCGATCCGACTGCCGAGGCGAACGATATCCGACTCATGTTGTCTCTCTCATCTTTAGTTTTAGGACACATGTCCTTAGATAGATAGACGCCATGTGACACTGGCAACAGTCCCCTCTTAGACTGATCCATGTTAAATCTCTTCCACACTTTGTCAATGTATGTACTATGGGAGAGTCCAAGTAGCTTTCTAGATCTATCCCGGTAGATCTTTATTCCCATAATAAAGGCTGCTTCTCCCAGATCTTTCATGGAGAATTTCAATGAAAGCCAAGCTTTCACTGACGTTAACATGGGAATGTCATTGCTAATAAGCAATACATCGTCAACATGAAGGACAATAAAAGTCAGTACTCTCCACCTAACCTTCTTATATACACAAGGATCATCTTCGTTTTAAATGAAATAATATTCTTTTATGATCTCATCAAAACATTGGTTCCAAGACCGCGACGCTTGCTTCAGTCCATAAATGGACCGATTTAACTTACAAACCTTGTTAGCAAGTCTGGGCACGATAAAACCATCAGGCTGTTGCATATAAACATCCTCCAAAAGGTTTCTGTTAAGGAAAGCGGTTTTAACATCCATCTGCCATATCTCGTAATCGAAATATGCAGCAATAGCAAGCATTATCCAAATGGATTTAATCATGGCAATGGGTGAGAAAGTTTCGTCGTAATCGATACCATGTCATTGACGATACCCCTTCGCTACAAGCCTAGCTTTGTATGTTTGGACGTTGCCATCCATGTCGATCTTCTCCTTGAAGGCCTATTTCCAAGCAATAGGCTTTACGCCTTCTGGTGCATCAACCAATGTCCAAACTTGGTTGGTGTACATGGAATCCATTTCGGACTTCATGGCTTCTTGCCATAAAGCGGAATCGATATCTTATATAGCTTCCCTATACGTAGCCGGTTCGTTATCCTCAATAAGATTAATATCCACATGGGGTGAGATCAGAAACCTATACCTCTCAGGTTGTTTCCTAACTCTCTCCGACCTACGTGGTCCTTATGTAATTGAAGATTGTGGTACAGCCTCACCTCGGATGGAATGTTCTTGTTTCGTTAAGGATTCTATGCCATGAATAGTATCACTCCGAATTTCATCGAGTTCTATTTTCCTCCCACTTACCACTACATTTAGGAATTCCTTCTCAAGGAAAACCGCATGTAGAGTAACAAATACTTTGTTCTCTCGTGGGTGATAGAAGTAATATCCTTTGGTTTCCGTAGGATATCCTACGAATAGGTATTTATCCGATTTGAGCTCAAGTTTGGTATAGTCCAAATGTTTGATGTATGCCCAGCATCCCCAAATCTTCAGGAATGAGAAACCCGGTTTCTTTCCTGTCCATATCTAATACGGAGTCTGTTGTACAAACTTTGACAGAACCTTATTCAAAATAAGTATTGCACTGTTTAATGCATAACCTAGAAGGAAATAGGTAGCTCAGTGCGACTCATCATAGACCTTACCATGTCCAACAAAGTTTGGTTTCTCCGTTCGGACACACCGTTTAATTACGGTGTTTCAGGAGGAGTCCACTGTGAAAGAATACCATATTCTTTTAAGTAATCTAGAAACTCATTGCTCAAGTATTCGCCATCACGGTCCGACCGTAATGTCTTTATACTATTGCCAAAACTCTTTGAATTTCTCAAAAGTTTCCGACTTGTGTCTCATAAGATACACATAACCATAACGTGATGCATCATCCGTAAATGTTACGAAGTATTCGTATCCACCTCTAGCCTGGCTAGACATGGGTCCACATACGTCACTATGAACGAGGGCTAACAGTTTGGTGGCGCGTACACCTTTACCGCTAAAAGGTGATTTAGGCATTTTGCCTAATAAGCAAGATTCACATACGTCATAAGAATTAGGATCAAATCCGTCCAAGTACCCACTCTTCGAAAGTGTGGATATGCGAGTCTTCTTTATGTGTCCTAGACGACAGTGCCACATATAAATTTCATGTTTGTTACTCATTTTAAGCCTTTTGTTTGTTATATTATATGTTTGAGATTGATTTATATTCAAAATATAAAGACCATTATTTGCAATAGTAGTGTAAATTTCTACATCATTTTTATACACAAAACACCATACAAAAGGTATACCCACATTGGGTTAACATAGATACAGAAATAGTATTCCTAGTCAAACTAGGTACATAATAACAGTCAGATAGTTCAAGTACATGCCCCGAGGGTATTTCTAAAACAAAAGTGCCAACGGCCAAAATGGCGAGTAGTGCCCCATTTCCGACGCGTAGAGCAATCTCCCCTGAGGCCAGTCTCCTGCTAATCCGCAAATCCTGCACATCAGTACATATGTGAGTACCACAACCAGAATCAAAAAGCCAATTTTTAAAACTAGAAGTAGTCATGTTTATTTTAAAAACAAACATACCTGAAGCCGGTGCCTTGTCCGCTTTAATCTCCTTCTGGAGTGACTTGTACTCGCGGCAGTCAAGCTTCCAGTGACCCCGCTTGCCGCACTGGAGGCATATATCCTGAGATTTGTCCTTAGGCTTCCCTGAAGCCTTTGACGATTTGGCCTTGCCCTTTCTCTTATGCTTATTCTTTTTAACACACCAGTCGCCTTAGGCCAAGCCTTGGGAGACTGAGATGTTGAAGCAAAGTGCGCCTCGCGCTTATTGCCTTTAAGAAGCTCCTTCTCAGCTTCCTTCATAATTGACAAAAACTCTCCAAGAGTATCATCTTGGTTCATAGACTGCAAGATCAAATTTATGGTAGTCTCATCCTCTAAGACTATCCCCATCTGAGTCATCTCGTCAATGTCAGCTATCATTTGTGCCACATGGGACTCAACAGACATGCCTTCTGACATACGTGCATGGAATAGCTTCTTCTGCAACTCATATCTCTGTGATCTACGGTTAGATTGGTGAAGATCGTGCAATCTCTCCAACATGTTATAGGGATCCAAGTCCCTGTTCTATCGATGGAAATGATGAGTCATAACAGCAAGCATAATAGACTGAGCAGTAGAATTGTCATCGCTGTGAGTCTTCCAAAGCTTCAGCTCAAGTAACTGATCAAGTCTTGGCTTAGGCCCAAGAGGTGTCTCTTTAGTATATAGCAGCCTATCGGATCCAAGGACTATCATCAGATTCATTTCCCAATCCGAAAAGTTTGTGCCCTTAAAGAAATTTTCGCCCGAGACCTTTCACGTCATCTTGATTACGATAGTCCAACTATCTAATCAATGATATATGGGTACAGTCTAACTATTACAATAAAAATAACATTGTATTATTCCAACTAATAAAATAATTTTGACGAAGTAATTTGAAAGCGCGTAAAGCTAAGTATCTGAACGAAATTGCAAATTCAATACTAGCCTCTCACTATTGTTCGGCGAGCCTCTAACCCTCTGTCGAGTACTCGGGAAACCCAGTTTCCTAGTGGGCTAGGATCCCGTTAAATAAAACACAACCTTGACTTTGGCCAACAGGCTGTATGATATTTAACTAGGTAGATCTCAAAGATCAATTGGATCTTATCCAATTCCTAGATCCGGTAGGTGGACATCCAAGTCCGAAACATATATACAATATATATGCCAATATATCCAATATATTTGCCTAACTGTTTTCCTCTGAATCAACTAAGCCTTGGCTTTGGCATAACAAGCTTAATGATTCCAGTTAAGCGGGACCCATTGACATGGAAAGCTTAGTAATCAATGTTGATGGACAAGAAGTGATCTTGACTCTGGCCAACAAATCACAACTTGGACAAGACACCGATGTGGAACAAAGCCTTCATGATTCAAACACATCCGCAATTGACAAGGTCTTGACTTTGGCCAACAAACCAATGCCAACTTTTGATCTTGAGTAAGAATCAGTCAACGGAAGGAAAAACGCTTAATATGTTTTGAGGATTTTTCGCGTAATTGGAAACCAATTAATTATCTTGTTAGATCTCATCATACACCCTTAAGCATGCATTCTAAAAGCATAATAAGGCACGAAAAGTAAATTAATAACGATATGCAGATGGATATTAAACAGATTGTTCCTAGAACAAATCACTCATTTTCCTCTCCCCGGCTAGCACTAATACAATAAGAGAAACCTCATTAACATTGAGGGAAATTAGGTGAGAAGAGAGTACAAAGAATCAATGAGAGATAAGGCTGGACACGCAGGTCCAATTTAATAAATTCTAATTTACAACAATTTCCAAAATTACCTTTTCCCTTCTAATATCCATCCGATATACGCTATTCATTCAACACATCCATGTATTCATTCAAGCATGTTATTCAATCAATCTAATTAAATTAATTAATCTTTGAATATTAGTGATCATCCAATGGTCAAACAATGATTTGATTTGCGCGAGTTCAACTCGTTTGAGAATTAGTACTTAAAGTGTGAATTCTTGAATTATATCGAACTACTCGTTAAATCTAATTTAATTCATTTTCAATACTAATTCATTTATATAATCTAAATTAATTAACTACACTTTTTAATGCGCTTAAACGACTTAGATTTCAAATCTAATCTTATCGAGTCTCAAAGCCCAACTAACATCCAATGTTCGTTTAATAAAGTCCGATAGGCTTTCAATTGATTTCATAAGGCATGGGCTTTGGTCAATATGGGTCAAACCCAATTACCAAGGCCCAAGTAAGGAATCACCCTCATTTGCCAAGAAACCAATTTTGGCCCATAAGGCCCAATTAAACTTTTAAAGCCCATTTGTCATATTTGGACTTAATGGAATGATTTAAATATGGATCCAATCCATTGGCCTAAACCAACTTGGCCCAACCAAGCCCATTATGCCCAAATACAATAATTTCAAGCCCAATTCAAAATTAAGCCCAATTAATCAAATTTCAATATTCCAAATTTCTTAATTCAATTAATTAAAGTGTTAAGCCATGATTAATCTTTTAAATCAATATTTCCAAAATACTAATCTAACCATTAATCATATTTTTCATCATCAACACATGTCCAACAAATTTGATTCAAAAAATCATCTCATTACATGCTTCTTCACTCACGGAAATGTAGGGTTTTTCATGTCCGATTTTGTTTTCAATCCGATTGAATTTTAAATCAACATTACCCAATTGTTTCAAGCCATCAAATGATCATAGAAACAAAAAATACCATGACTTATAAGGGTAAGTAGCATTCAGCCAAGCCTTATATTGGGCAAAAAAATTGATCCAATCAATATTTCATGAATTGATTACAAACAACTCTAAGATATCTATTCACAAGCATGCTCAAACAAGTAATTTAGTCAAAACATAATCAAAATCATTTTACCTAAATTTTACTCTAAGTTCATTTCATGCTCAAAATGGCTCTGATACCATTGTTAGGTTTCTAGGTTAATGCCAAGATCATATTAAATATAGAAATGAATTAACACAACTAAGAAGTATGGCGGAATCACACTTACATAGATCGGCATTAGGATGTGATGATCAACAAAAATTTCTCCAAGAAACTTTGAAGGATTCGGCCAAGAGGAAGTTCCAAGCCCCAAGCTTTGTCTTGTGATTCCAAGCTCTTGAATAGGTTTCCCTATCACCTTGTATGGATTCTCTAATGTGCTAGCAAGATGGAAGAAAGAAAAATGATTTCCTTTCCCCTTTGGAGAGCTCACGGCCAAGCATGAAAAGGGAGAGAGAGTTTGTTTTGTTTTCAACTTGTTTTTCCAAAAAAACAATTATGAAAAAGCTATACCAAAATTTGGTATTTGATTTCCAAAAGTCAACACCAATTTTTGGCTCCAAAATAAAATAAATGCTCACAACCACTTCTTTCATGAATAGTGACTGCATGACACTCACCAAAAAGGTGATCAGACATCTATCACTAAAGTGACAGTGATGTGACTCGCGATGTGAATTTTGAGCCCCACTCGATTCAAAATGCGAGTGGGCCCGCAAACACTTCCGGGCTCAATTTCGCTAATTCCAAATTAACGAAATTTCATCGCGACGTAATTAAATAATTATGCCTAGTAATTCTAAATTAACTCGTTTGCCCGAATTAAAATCTAATTTTAACTCCTCGTCGAAATCTAATTTCGTTTAATATGTCGAATATATTATTTTATCGATTAATTCCAAATTAATCTTTCTCTCTCTTTAAATAGTACTTTATCCAAGATAAAGTCTCTGCGTAATTAATCCCAGATTAATTATGCTCGAGTCATACGTCATTGGGGAATCTTCGAGAAGTGACCCAAGAGATCCCTGGATATGTTGGTAGTAAATCCGGTCATCGGATAATCCGAACACGTACGTACCTCGTATTACATTTTTACCAATTTACAAGACAAGGTTGACTTCTAGCAAAACGCCATGCCTACCTAATTCTCCAGAAATATTCTTAATGGAATATACGATCTGTATCAGGCGTAGTATATCGTAGTATTATGTATATCGATCCAGTATCTGATGTTCACGTGCAAGACCTGAGGCTGGAATAGTGTCTGCCCCGTACAAAGCACATATCGGATATCAAGCAACTAGTCTCTTAGAATCGGATAATCCTGACCTAGTCATATTATCCCGATGGTTGCAACACAATAGAGAACTAGTTCTGAATCCCTAAGTGATCATCATCTCCATATGTCTGAAGTGATACTTCCGTCTTGACATCACACCCAATACACTATGATTCTCAATAAAGCCAGAAGAGGCGTACACAGAACCTGTTAAAGTTCTGGACGACCAAAATCAAAATGTATCGATTGTCGTAAGTACTAGCGATGCAAGTCTCAGGTTAAGACCAAATACAACTACCCTGAAGCGGACTCCCATAGACACATATACATACTACCAATGGGATTCCGCGGGGTCTATCCAGAGCGATGATGTTTTCCAAGGGGTCTATCGCACTTGCATAAATATCCAATACTTAAATATATGAGAACTATGCCGTTATACCCTCACAACACGCACAAGTGCAATACTAGTCTATTCCGCATTATCAATATCCAATCTCGATAATACTACGACTATGGATATTTAATGATTAACCCTTTATGGATTGATACTGTCTCATATCATCTTAATCCGGAACTAATCATAAGGACTTTTACCATTTATATATCAAAGTAAATAAATTACAAAACGGTAAAAGGCAATTTCATTACTACATAGTTAATTTTGTACAAAAACACAATGTCTTTTACAAACAGTGACGCTATGGGTCATAACTGTCCAACAAAAACTGCCCAGAAAACTGCCTAGAAACTTGCCCAGAAACTACCCAGAAAACTGCCAAGAAAACTACCAAAAACAGTCCAGAAAAACTGCATCCTTACCACTGAAAACCGTGACCACAAACCGCAGCAAAGCAGAGTGAAAACAGAAGCCCAAACAGTGAAACAGTGAGGAAAAATTGGATTAGTGAACCAGAAAAGTTACAGAATATCAACCCTCCCGACGGCCGTTAACGCACTTTAGAGAGACGACGAAAGAGGTTAGACCTGAGAGCACCTTATTTATTTATCATCTTTCATTTTTTTATTATTTTAATATATTATCGCATGAGAGTCGTTTGTTGATGCATGATGTGATTTCTAGATGAGCGGAATGCGTGTTCTCTTTTGTGGTATATTGGATGGAAACCCGAATGTAAATTTCGTAGTCGAATCCGAATGGACGGTAGTGCCGTCTGCGCTCGGGATACAATACCACGTGCCACTTGAGAGACTCACATATTTCATTTCATCCAAACCATGTATTTGAGCATGATTATGTTGTTAGTACGTTATTTATTATTTAAGTATAATTTAGTTTAGTATATTGTTTATTTTCAAGTATGATTATATTTTTTATTTATGCACGATTTAGTCCTTTGATTTGGCATGAGGAATTTAGTTTACGTTTTGTTTAAACAGTTATTTATTTGTTCTTGTGTTTTATGATTCGACATGATCGTTGTGTGATATCTTATGCTTTCCGTTATAATGACTTATTATTAAAAGCATGCGAACTTTGTCATAGGATTTAGGATTTATTTTGATGAATACGGACTAGATCTAAGTTACTTTTCAGCATACACGTTGAGTAGATTCGGTTAGTTTATTGCACAAATCATATCATTACAAGTGACATAAGTAATGGACCATTCCGAACCCAACGGTTTGAGGTCTTCCCTTAGGAGGGGTGAGTGCGGCCTTAAATCACATTTTCCCGGTTCACACCGAATGGCGACTCCATATTATTTCTCCAGTTTAGTTCCCCGCGAGCTATTCCGTACTCTCAACTAGGCCCCGAGCCTAGAACAGGGTCGTCAACATCTGTGTCCTACAATGAACCCGCCCCAGCAGTCGGGTAGAGACTGTAAGATCAAATCTACAAAAGTCTCGGCCTCGAAGGTTATGCCCAGCTGACCTAACTGTTCGATATCAGCAATCATCTGCGACACGTAGTTTCCAAAAAATGTACCCTCTGACATACGCGAGCGAAAGAGCTTATTTTCAACTCATACTTCTTAGATCTAACGTTAGATCTGTTAAGGTCCTTCAATTTAACATCATTTGGTAAGGATCCAATCCCTTGTTCTGACGATGAAATTGATGGGTCATCGCAGTAAACATGAAGGACTAAATAGTAAAGTTATCATCTCGATGAGTCCTCCAAAGCTTATGATCAACTACCCGCTCTTGTTTGGGCTCAATCTCGAGATGTCTCTCTATGACATAGAGTAACTTCTGTCTCCCCCGGACTATCCTGAGGTTCATCTCCCAATCCGAAAATTTTCACCGTTAAAGACATTCTCGCCCATGATAATGTCCCTAACTTTAAGTCTTCCAGCCATCTTCATTGCTATAGTCCAACTATCTAATCAACGAATTCGAGTGCACTCAAATGTAATGGTTACTATAGTCCAACTATATAACCAACTACAAATGGAATAGAGTTTGAATACAGTCTAACTATTTAAAGAAAACAAGAAAATAATTAGTCCAACTAATAATTAGAATGACGATAAATAATAAAATAAAGAGCGCGCGAATTAGCGAGTATTAAACGAAATTATAAATTTAATACAAGCCTCCCACTAATTTTTGACAAGCCTATAACCCTTTGTTGAGTACTTGGGAAACACAGTTTGCTAGTGGACTAGGATCCCATTAAATAACACACAACCTTGACCTTGGCCAACAAGCTGTATGAAACTTAACTAAGTAGACCTCTAAGATCAATTGGATCCCATCCAATTCCTAGATCCAGTAGGTGGACCTCTAAGTCCAAAATGTGTATCCAATGTATATATATCCTAACCTTTTCCTCAAAATCAACCAAGCCTTAGCTTTGGCTCAACAAGCTTAATGATTCCAGTTAAGCGCGACCCATTGACAGTGGGAAAGTTTCGTAATCCACGTCGATATGCAAAAGTGACCTTGACTTCGGCCAACAAGTCACAACTGCCCAAGATATGAGATTTATAACAAAGATTTCATGGTTCAACACATCCGCGATGGACAATGATCTTAACTTTGGCCAAAAAATCAAAGCCAATCTTGGATCTTGAGAAAGAACCACTCAATAGAAGGAAACGGTTAATATTTGATGTTAGGGCGTTTTTGTAAATTGGCAACCAATTTATTATCTTTAATTATGTGTCATCATACACCCTTAAACATGCACTATAAAAGTATAATAAAGTGCGATAAAATTAATAATGATATGCGGATGGATATATAACACAATTTGTTCCTAGAACAAATCTCTCCATTTCCTCTCTCCCCCCGCTAGCACTTTACATTCTTCTACCCAATATAAAATACATTAAAGATACCTCATTTACATTAATGGGAATTGGTGAGAAGATAAATACAATGAGATAAAGAGGTGAAAGGCTGGACAAGCAGGTCCAATTTAATAAATTCCAAATTTACAACAATTTCCAAAATTGCCCCCAACCTTCTAATGTCCATCCGATATTAATTATTCATACAAATACATCCAAGTATTCACATAAAGTATGCTGTCAATCAATCTAATCCAATTGATTAATCTTTGATTAATGACCATCCAATGTTCATACAACGATTTGATTTGCGCGAGTCCAACTCGTTTAAGAATATATACTCAAAGTACGTATTCTTGAATTATATTGAACTGTAATTTAAAATCCAATTTCTATTGTATCCAATATTAATTCATATTTAATTCCAAATTAAATAATTACACTTATTTTTGTGCCTTCAAGACTTGGATGCCAAATCCAATCCAATTAGGTCTCAAAGGCCCAATTAGCTTCCAATGCATATTCAATTAAAGTCCGATGGGCTTTCAAAATTAATTCTTTAGGCGTGGGCTTTGCCATTATGAATCAAAACCTAATAGCCAAGGCCCAATTAGGAATTATCCTTTGCCAAAAAATCAATTTAGGCCCATTAGGCCCAGTTAAATTATTTAAAGGCCCAATTAGTCATATTTGGACTTTATGCAAATGGTTTTAGGCCCAATTGCATCCAACCCAATTGTCCAAAATCATACTTGGCCCAAACCAAGCCCATTAGCCCAAATACAACTAATTAAATTAATATATTATTCCAAATTACATATTAATCTAATTAAGGTACAATTACCATAATTAATTGCTTAATCTAATATTCCAAAAACATAATTAATCTAATTAATCATTCTTTAATTCTAAAATTCATGTCCAACACAAAATCGAGGCAAAATCAATCCATTGAACATGCTATATCCCACGTCAATCACATGAAACAACATTCAATTTGTTGATTACAATCCAATTAAACCAACAATTAATATTCATTTCATGCTTTAAACTCATCCATAATCTAAATTCAAAAAATCACCATGAGAACTCCTAGAGTATAGATTCGGCCAGGCTTGATTTTTGGGGAAAAAATAATCTAATCAATTTTCTCAAATCCAATCATGCATAACTCTAGGTTATCATAATCTAAACACAACCAAACAATTAATTTGGAAAAATCATGCTCCAAGCGAAAATACCCAAATTAAAGTATATAAGCCCTAGTTTTTAAATCAACTTTAGATGGCTCTGATACCATTGTAAGTGTCCTAGACATGCTAAGGATCTCTAAACATTGATTCAAGTGTGTGAATTAAACAAGTAAGTTTGCGGAGAGAACTTACATAGATCGATTTGGATGATGGATTTCAAAAAACTTTCTTTGTATGTTGGAAGCTCTAAGCTTTAAAATGAATTCCAAACTCAAGGGTGAGTTTCCCTATCACCTTTCTTTAACTCTCAAAGTGCTAGCAATGAATAAATTTTGAAAGAAAATTTTTCCTCTTCCAAATAGAAGAAATCGGCAATGAGGTAGTGAGAGAGAGAATGAATAGTTTCAAAAACTTAATACCAAAGTTAATGTGTTTGACTTGGTAGGTGTGATGTGTAATAAATCAAATTTACGTTTTGCCAACTACTTACATCAACTTCGTGACAATTGATGTAAGTTAGTGGGTCCCACCACTTAAATTCAAAATTCAAGTTGGCTTACATAATACACTTTGGGCTCGAGTTCGTTTAATCCGATTAAATGAATTTTCCATTGCGAAGTAATTAAATCCAATTTAATTAAATAATAATGCCTAGCAAAATTATTGCGAAAGTCGCTTATGAATCAATTCCAAATTAATTGTTCGCCCGAATTAAAATCCAATTTTAATTCTACATAGAAATCAAATTTCAATTAATATATCCAATATATTATTAATCGATTAATTCCAAAATAATTGCGCTCTTCTCTTCTATGATGAATTTTATCCTATAAATTCTTACTGTAATTAATCCCAGATTAATTTTCTCTCTCATAATTAATCCCAGATTAATTTTAATTGAGTCAAATATCATCGTTGAATCTTTAGAAAGCGACCCAATAGATCCTTCGATATGTTGGCAGAAAATACGATCATCGAACTATCCGAACACGTGCGTACCCCGTACCACGTTATTACCGATTTACAAGACATGATTGGCTTCTAGCAAAGCACCTTGCCTACCCAATTCTCCAGAAATATTCAACGAGGAATATATAATCTATATCAGGCATAGTATACTATGTATTGCGTAATACGATCCAGTATCTAATGTCACATGCTAGGCCTGGGCTGGCTCTGTGTCTCCCCCGTACAAAGCATATATCGGATCACGAGTAACTAGTCTCTGTAATCGGAAAGTCATGACCTAGTTATACTTTCCCGATAACTGCAGCTTTTAAGAGTACTATTACTGTATCTTATGTGACCATCATCTCCATATGACTGAAGTGATACTCCTATCTTGACATCACATCCAATACACTACGATTCTCAATAAACCCAGTACAGGCTTACATAGAACTTGTTAAAGCTCTGGATGATGAATACCAAAGAAAATTGATTGTTGCAAATACTAGCGACGTAAGTCTCAGGTTAAAAATCACATACACCTACCCTTATTCTGATTTCCATAGACACATAGTAATACTACCAATGGGATTCCGAGGGGTCTATCCAGAGCGAAACTGTTCCCGGTCCAACGGCTGAAAGAACCTCCTATCACACTTGCATAAGTATTCAATACTTAAATATATGAGAACTATGTCGTTAACCTTCTATAACGTGCACAAGTGTAATACTAGTCTATTTCGCATTATCGATGTTCAGTCTCGATAATACTACGACCAGATATATTTAATGATTAAACGTTCAAGGAGTAATATCATCTTATATTTTATTAATCCAGAACTAATCATAAGGACTTTTATCATTTATACATATCCAATTAATCCAATTACAAAAGATAAGATAGTAATTTCCTATTGTCACATAGTTAATTTGTACAAAAACACAATGTTTATTACAAATAGTGATTTTATGGGTCATATTATCCAACATTTAGTTCGAGCATTCTACATGTCATACAATTCAAACAAATATGCACAAATAATACTTCTAAAATTACAATTTAATAAATCTCCGAATAATCCTCAAATATAAAGGTTTATAACACAAATCTTTAAAAAATATGGAAATAATGTCCTAAATGTCTGTACCAACTCGAAAAGCGACTTTGGCACGTGGATCAAGTTCTGGAACTACTACTGTTGTGCTGGCGAACAACCTGAGATGTTTGGGAAAATGGGGGTGAGCTTAAAGAGCTCACTAAGTAAAGCAGTCATACTCTTTACATGACCTCACCAACAAATATGAATATATAAGTGTGTGTGTGTGTTGTGTGTGTGTGTGTGTGTGTGTATATAATATATATATAATATATATGATAATAACATATACTATAATATCATCTCAAGCAACCATTCTCACAACAGTACAAACATCCATCAAACATGATTGCTAATTCAGGTCCGATATAATAGTAGATTAAAACCAATAGGAGGTAACACATAACTCCCAAGGTTTCCCATCATATCACTCAGCTAATTTATAGGTGGGAACTGAAACACAATCCACCATTTATTATGCATAACAATACATAAAATCTCATGAGTTCTCTCCTCACATCATATTTCATCTCATCTCATAGCATCATCTCTCATGAGCTCTCTCTGCTCATATCTTATCTACTCATCTCTGACCACTATTATACAAAATCTAACAGCATAATATAACAACACACATCATCTAGTACATCATATCTCACATTCAATCTTTAATCTCATCTTAACAATCATCAATTCATATTTCTCATGCTTTCAATAACTCAATGTATATATCTCCATATATATATTTACACACACACACACACACACATAATTATAATTATACCAATATGATGAGGCCCATGATGCAACCCATGAAGCACAAGGATATTCCATTATTTGCATATTTCAGAAGGACCAATCTTGAGGTCTCGAGGTAAGAAGATTCAGGAAGCAATATATGGATTCATATAGAGGACAATATTTGACTATTTGCGAGCTTCTACTACATTGAGTATGGATTTGACACTGGACGAACATGTGATGGTGAACCTTATTCAAGTCGTAGAACATCAAGATACTTAAGTCTATTTTATTATAGTTGTTTGTTAGTTATTGTTGTTATTTACTAAGGCTTGACTTTTATATTGGTGTATTAATTAAGATTTATTATTTTGGTTGTGTTTGGTTCAGGGTTGAGTTGAGTATTGTATTAATTAGCATTTATCATTTTGGTTGAGGGTTAGGGTTGTAGCCTCCTTATAAAAGGCTTGTTTTCTCTATGTTTTAAATGATCAACTTCTTGAAATAAAAATACATCAATTTCATGAGTATTGATAAATCCTCAAATTGCTCTCACTGGTTTTGGCTTATCAAAGGTCTGTTAATTCTTTGTGGCGCCCCAATAACACTCTAGGTTTCTGTTGCTTGTTCTTCAGAGGTTTAGAGTTTCAATCGAACTGTATTTGCTTTCTTGGGAACGATCTCAGTCTTGTGTGGTTTGCTTGGCTTGTTTCAGGCAAGTTCTCATCAGTTGGTACCAGAGCAAAGGTTCAAAGGTCAGTTCACATATCTAATTTTGTTAGTTACTTTATCGTGTGTGTAATTTTTTTCCATTTTTTGTGTTCATTTTCTTTCTTGATATTTGTTTATTCTTGTCTGTGTTTCATTACTTTTTTTATGTTTTAGTATTATTTTCCTTTCCGTAGTTATGTGATTCTTCCTTGCTACATTTGTGCAATTTTCAATTCTAAAGCCTTAGGACTCCTTGTGCCAGCAGGTGAGGAAATTTTAGAATTAATCAATATCAGGTCAATTCCACAACACCAAACGTTTTAGAAAGTCCGAGGGACATGAAAAAATATAAAATTTTAATTTTTGCCTATTTGTAATTTTTTCCTAGTATTCATATTTTTGAGACGAGGTGATTGAGGTAATTTACTTGTGCATTTTTTTAAAAATTCCAAAATTCGAGTGCAATATCTACTATCCTAATGGCCGCAATCGACTATGTACATGTTTTCCTTCTTCCATTCGTACTTAACTAGCTTTCTTTATTAAGTCTCCTAAATCATTTCATCATCATGTTCCTTTTCTACTTGTGTCGACATATTATGTTGTGCTTGCGATTGAGCTGAACAATGCTATTTGGGATAAAATTAAGGATTTCGACCATACCAGGCTCAAATCCTTTGAGACTCATCCGAGTGTAAGAGAGATAAAAGGCATTTATGGGAGCTTAACTTCGGGTAAAAACCATTTAAGTGACAAACATGAGGGAACTTTGAGAATTTTCCATTCTATTTATTTCTTTTTCTTTTTTTATTACTAAGTTTGTTACAGTTGCCCAAAAAAAAAAGCTTGTCCAGAGAAGGAGCAGCTCTGATTCAAAGTGCCTATTCTCTATAGGAACCCAAATTAAGAGATGTGGCGAATAATATGACAACACTTCAGTAAAAGTTTGCTCGGGTCTTAGAGTTGATGCGAGATGTTCGAGGTGAAGTGTAAGCGATAACACATAATAACTCGTAGTGAAGTAGACTACCATGACCAGCTAGAGCTAATGAGTCAGAGCCTATACCTCATAGACCTAGTGGGCGATGGAATGTACCTATAGATGAGATGGAGGCCGAGGATGAATTTGATTATGATGAGGAGTTTGAAAGAGTATCAGAGTTGGATATGGGTAGATTTCGACCTAGAAGAGGTAGGAATGAAAGGATGTTCATGAAGAGTGATGAGGATGAGGAAGATGGTGACTTGGGTAAAATCAAGATGGTTATTCCGTCTTTCCATGGAAAGAGTGATCTTGAAGTTTACCTAGGGTGGGAACGTAAGTTAGAGCTTATTTTTGGCTGCCATAACTATTCAGTGTTGATGAAGGTGAAGTTGGCGGTTATTGAATTTAAATATTACACTCTTGTTTGGTGGGTCCAAATGATGACAAACATTAGGAGAGATAAAAAGTGCTCGATCACCACATGGGCTGAATTGAAGCCAATTATGAGGAAGCGATTTATACCTAGCCAATACTACCGAGATTTATAATATAAACTTCACAATCTTACACAAGGGTTTCGGATTATAGAAGACTACCATAAAGAGATGGAAATTACCATAATCCAAGCTAATATAGAGGAAGACCGAGAGGCTACTATGGCACGATTACTAAGTAGATTGAATAGAGAGATTGCAAATGTAGTGGAATTACAGCATTACATGGAGTTGGAGGACATGGTACACATGGAAATGAAGGTAGAGCACCAACTAAAGCGAAAAACTACTTTAAGGAGCAACTCGGGTCCAAAAAATAGATGGAGGCCAAAATGGGGAGATAATAACAAACATGGCACCACATCTAGGTCTAGATCAGAGGCCCCAAAACCAAGGAAGAGTTCACCACCAAGCCTAAAAAACCGACACACCACCAAATATGAGTCGTGACCTTAAGTGTTTCAAGTGTTTAAAGAGTGGTCATATAGCTTCACAGTGCCCTAATAAAAGGACTATGTAAATAGAGGTGGTGGTGGGTTGATTTCAGACGATGAAGATATTACAGAGGAGACACTGTGTTGGAGGTCCCTACTGATGAAAAATGGGTTGAGTATACAGTAAATGGGGAGTCTATTGTGACCCGACGTACTTTGAGTACCCATGCCAAAGTTGAGGATAATATGACTTAACAACAGAAGAACATATTCCATTCTAAATGCCTAGTCCAGAACAAGGTATACAGCATGATTATCGATGAGGGTAGTTTTACTAATGTGGCTAACAAAATACTTATTTAGAAGTTGGGTTTGACTTTGCTTAGACATCCTAAGTCTTATTCTTTGCTGTGATTGAATAATAGTGGCGAGGTTAAAGTCAATAATCAAGTCTTGGTTAGTTTTATAATTGGAAAATAAAAGGATAAGGTGTTACATGATGTAGTCCTCATGCAAGTTGGGCATTTGCTACTAGGAAATCATTGGCAATTTGACAGGAGAGTGACACATGATGGATTTCAGAATAGATATTATTTTGAGAAGGATGGAAGAAAAATTACACTCGTCCCTTTGACACCATAAAAGTTTTTTGAAGACCAAATGAAGCTACATGCTTCCACAGAAAAAACACCCAAGGGAGCTGTTGAGAATAAGAGTCAATGGGTGGAGTTTAGGGTTCCAAGGGTTTGAGCGAGGTAAATACTTAGTTAGCGTGAATAAATTAAAGAGAGTAGGGGTAAAGTGAAAAATAGTTTTCTTCGCTAAATAGGGGGAAGTAGGGATAGTGTATGCCAAGAACAAAGTTATGATCCTCATTTTGTATAGAGAAACACTTATGAGTTCTGATTAAATTAACCCTAACACGTCTTTGCCTAGTGTGTTTACTTCTTTTTGCATGATTATAAAGATGTGTTTGCATAGGAGATACCTCATGGCTTACCTCCACTTCGAGGTATTGAACATCAGATTGACTTCATCCCAGGGGCGGTCATTCCTAATCGACCAGCCTATTGAAGTAATCCCGAGGAAACTAAGGAGCTCCAAAGGAAAGTAGAGAAACTGATGAGCAAATGGTACGTACGTGAGAGCATAAGTTTGTGCGTGTTTTTAGTCTTGTTGGTACCAAATAAAGATGGTACGTGGAGTGTTCGTGGATTTTCGAACAACCAACAATATCACTGTAAAGTATCACCACCCTATCTCTAGATTAGATGATATGTTAGATGAATTATATAGGTCGTGTATTTTTTTCTAAAATTGACCTTAAAAGTGGGTATTATCAGATTAGGATGCGAGAAGAGGAGCTTTTAAAACAAAATATGAGTTATATGAGTGGCTTGTGATGCCATTTGGGCTTTCAAATTCCCTCTGCACTTTTATGCATCTAATGATCATGTTTTGCATGCTTTTTTGGGGAAATTTATCACAATGTATTTTAATGATATTTTAGTATACATCAAGAATTTAGTTGAGCATGTATGACATGTGTGATATGTGCTTGATGTTTTGAGAAAAGAATTATTGTATGCTAATCTAAAAAAAAAATTAACTTTTACATGGAAAAAGTGATATTCCTATGGTATGTTATTAGTGCTCAAGGTATTGAGGTCGATAGGACAAGGTTAAGGCCATTCTTGAGTGGCCAACATCTAAAATCATCACTGAGGTTTGGAGCTTCCATGGACTATCCAGTTTTTATAGGTGGTTTATAAAAGACTTTAGGACTATTGTAGCACCACTCACTGAAGTCGTGAAGAAAAAGTGGGTTTTCATTGGCGGGAGGAACAAGAGAGTGCCTTTAAACCTCTTAAAAATCGTTTATATTCTACGCTTGTTTTAGCCTTACCTAATTTTAATCAAACTTTTGAAATTGAGTGTGATGCTTCAGGTGTTTGCTTTGGAGCAGTTCTTATACAAAACCGACATCCTATAGCTTTCTTCAGTGAAAAGATAATTGGCACAGCGCTACGATACCTTACCTACGATAAAGAGTTTTATGCCCTCGACAGAGCTTTGGAGACTTGACATCATTATCTCTGGCCAAATGAGTTCGTAATTCACACTGACCATGAATCTATGAGGCATATCAAAGGCCAAGGAACGCTTAACAATCGATATGCCAAATGGATGGAATTTGTGGAGACCTTTGCATATGTCATTCGATATAAGCAAGGTAAGGAGAATATGGTTGTTGACACATTATCACACATGTATGTTTTACTTACGTAATTTCTTGGTTTTGAATTTATCAAGGACTTGTATGTAAATGACCATGATTTTTTTGAGCTTTACAATGCATTTGAAAAGGGCGCATGTGATAAATTTTATAGACAAGATGACTTCTTATTTAAAGAGAATAAATTATGCCTAGTTGTTCTATGTGTGAGTTATTGGTACGTGAAGCACATAGTGAAGCTCTTATGGTTCGTTTTGGTGTTAAAAAAACTTTGGATAACTTGTATGAGTATTTTTATTGGCCGGGAATGAAGAAACATGTCATGCGCATTTGTGATGGCTACATTACTTGTTGGAGAGCAAAATCTAAGGTTCAACCACATGGGCTTTATACACCGTTACTTGTTCCCCAAGCACTATAGATAGATATTCCCATGGACTTTGTGTTAGGATTACCTAGATCTTGGAAAGGATGAGACTCTATTTTTGTTGTCGTTGACCGTTTTAGTAAGATGACACACTTTATTGCATGTCACAAATCAAACGATGCCACACATATTGCTGAATTATTTTTTCACGAGGTTGTTCATTTACATGTGGTACCTCGGAGTATAGTATCAGACAGTGATGCTAAGTTTTTAAGCCACTTTTGGAAAACTTTATGGGGTAGGCTGGGAACTAAGCTGTTGTTTTCCACCACTTGTCACCCACAGACTGATGTTTAGACCGAAGTCATTAACAGGAACATGTCTCAACTATTGCGTACTATTATTCTAAGAATTTGAAGTCATGGGAAGAATATTTTCCTTTCATTGAGTTTGCATATAATTGTAGTATTCATTCTAATACTTTTTATTCTCCTTTTGAAATTATGTATGGTTTTAACCCATTAACACCTCTGGATTTATTATCTTTGCCCGTTAATGAGAGGGTTAGTCTAGATGGTAAGCGCAAGGTCTATTTGGTCAAGTTTATTCATGAGAAATCACGAAAGCACATTGAGAAGAAGAATGAACAATATTCCTCGCATGCCAACAAGAGTAGACACCGTGCATCATTCAAACTAGGCGATTAGGTTTGGGTTCACATGCGCAAGAAGCGATTCCCAAAGCAATGACAATCAAAACTCCAAACCAAAGGCAATGGCCCATTTCAGATTCTTGAGAAAATCAATGACAATTCCTACAAAGTGGATTTGCCAGGTAAGTACAATATTTCGCTTCATTTAATATTTCTGATTTATCTTTTTTTGATGCAAATTCGAGGTCGAATCCTTTGAGGAACGGGGGAATGATGAGGCCCATGATGTAACACATGAAGCATGAGGACAGTCCATTATTGGGCATATTCTGGAATATCCAATCATGACGTCTCGAGCTAAGAAGATTGAGGAAATAATGTATGGATTCATACAGAGGATCATACCTGACTATTCACGAGCCTCTACTACATTGAGTATAAGCTTAATGCTGGACGAACCTATGATGATGAACCTTATTCAATTCGTGGAACATCAAGATACTTAAGCGTATTTTAGTATAGTTGTTTGTTAGTATTAGTTGTTATTTATTAAGGCTTGACTCTTATGCTGGTGTATATCCTCACTAAGAATCTCAAAAAAATATAAAATTATGATCAGGTCCCTCAACTTTTCTAAAATTATGATTTTATCCCTAAACTTTCTAAATTTCCAATTTAATCCAAAAATTTTCTATTAGGCCCAAATAGTCCTAAAACTATCAAATATTACTTATTAACCCCTGAAAAATAGATTTATAGATTTACTCTCACAATCATGCCAATATACAATTAAGTCCAAAATTTTAAAATTCTTACGCTTACACCCAAAACGATAATAATAACGTACCGAGCTCCAACGAACTCCAAATCTCACAACGAAGGAACCACTGGTCAGTATATATCACAAGGATCACAACGATGGTGGTGATAAGAGCTGAAGCACAGTGATTACCGACTATCTGTTAAACAATGATAACTACTATTTTTGACTTGTATCTCAACAATCGAAGCTCCAATTTTAGCAAATGAAGCGTCCAACCTGTGTATCTCGATGAGGGAAAATTTGAGTCCGGGAGGTGTCGTACACGCACAGCAGCGTGTGGGAGTGTGAAGTAGTAAGTGCGGCGGCTCGTGAGTAGCGCGTGAGGTAGATTCACTGTGGCGTACTGGTGCCGTTGGATTCGTCTAGTCGAGATGATTCTCTAAATACGGTCACTCGTCGGAAATGGAGATCGAACATCGTCGGACAAGGTCTTTTCTCTCTCTTTCGACACATTTTATCTCTCTCTAGATGTTTCTCTCCAATGGTTTCGGTTTCTCTCTCTAAAACTCTCTGGAATTTGATCTCAATTCTCCCTGTAATTGTCTCCAACACACTCCTTACCCTCTCATCTTTGCATACAATTTAAAATAATTGTTAAGGTGTTGATAATGGAATTTATGATGGTCAGTAAGGTAAATGGTGGGGTGGGTGGTTGTTACTTGTTTTGTTTGATTTACGGGACAAACAAACATATAATGTAATGATAATATGATAATGGGGTTTGGTTAGGTTTGTAAATAATGAAGATAATAATGTGATAAAAGAAATAAGGTATTACATATACTTACCTTAAGCACGTGAAATATATGATTTTATTGATGGGTGTTTTGTACTGTAAAAAATATTTTAAACTCTTTATTATTTTTAACACTAATTTATTAAAATTATAATTTTTATTTCACTCAACCAAATTCGAAAAGAGTCTTTAATTAATTTTTTTAAGAGTGGGTTTGATTACATTTTACCAATTTGAACATCTAATTTCGCAAAACATTTCCGTGTAAAAATTAGAAATCAAACTTTTAATGTGTACACCATATTAAATCTTAAAAAAAATAACTTAATTGATTTTATTAATACCCATGGTATTTTTCTTTTTTTCTTTTTCTTCATTTATCCTATCATGATACAAATTAGCATAATAAGATATAATTAAAAACACTCATAATTTTATTAATAAAATAAAAATACACGTAAGAGCTCATCTCCACAAGTCTCAAAAATACCCATGGAAATTTATAGAGGAATAAGATGTTTAGCATCCTCCAACAAGTTGCCATAATGCAAATGAATTACATTATTGTTGATAATTTATATAAATCATCCACCGAATTTGGTTGATGATTTACCCTTTTTTTTTTTTTTGCTTTTTTTTTCTTTTGTTTTATATATTTATATAAAATATATATGTAGTTAAATATATCATAAGCTCATTTTATTATAAATTTGAAATATGGTGAATATTTTCTAAGTCTGATTTGAATTTAGTTGTCACACTCTTTTGGGCTTCTTGGATGTTGAAATTCGGTTCTCAAATTTATTTTTCTTGTTAAGCTTCCAAATCACTATTTTTCCAACATAAGAAATAAAAATCACATAAATATATATAAAACATAAATTTAATTATTAATTCAAAAATATGCTAAACTAATGAAATTACAAATATAAAATGATTAATTTCACTTTTTTTAAAATGTATATTTTTTAAATGTTGATCATTTAAAGTGCAATATATACACATATAATAGATGATTTAGATTGGAGGTTGGAAATTCTATTTGTAGTTATCCTCAGGAGTTATCCTTAACATCCTCTGCAAGATGGAGATGGGACGAACTTCAATCTTGAAACGTGTGACTGCTGTACATGCACTCGAGAGGGGTTGTGTGAGTGAGTCAGCGAGCTGATTATCTGACGTTATATATGAGACATGGAGGTCACAAGCTTGGATTCTTTCACGGATGAAGTGATAATCAATGACAATGTGTTTCATGCAGGGTCTCTAAGAGGCGTAGCTTGATGGTGTAGGGTTCAGTATCTGACCTTTAGGTCCTGGGTTCAAATTTAGGGAGTGTGTTTCTTATAAGAGTCCGGGACAACTGTGGGTTTTACTTGCTCCGCTCAAGCCCGGAATGGATGGTTTGGCGAAGGAGTTTCCAACGATTTCAAAAAAAAAATATGTTTCATGCGGGAGTGAAAAACTGGATTTGCGCAGAGGTACATGGCACTGATGTTGTCATTATAAATTAGTGGAGGTTTTTTAAGTGTTATCTTTAGTTCATGAAGTAAGGATTTGATCTACATGAGTTCAACGACTGATGTAGCAATGCATTTGTACTCAGCTTCTGTAAAGGATTGGGAAACAGAGTTTTGTTTGCGCGAGCTCCAGGATACTACATTTGCACCTGGAAAAATAACATCGGTATTGGTGGAGGAGTGATTATCCTGGTCACCTGCTTAGACCGCATCCAAATAGGCTTGTAGTGTGAGTGGACTTCGGTGCTGCAGGAGTAGGCTGTGATTGAGTGTTTCCTGGAGGTAGCAGAGTAAGCGCTTAATTGTACTCCAATGTTTAGTGGTCGGTCGATGCATGAAGTGAGATAATTTTCCAACATTGTAGGCAATATCTGGCCTGGTAAGTGATAGATATTGGAGGCCGCTAATGATGAACCAATATTGTGAGAGATATTGTAGACGTTGGTTTTCGCTTGAGGTCCACAATCGAGAATTTATAGAGATTGGGCACTAGCGATCTTGCAAAACAAAGGTAGAGTGACGTGGAGAGTCTATCCACAGGTAGGTGTGGTGGGTGCCGTAGGAACTTTGACATTTAAGTTAGTAATGGAAATGAGCAACAAATAGGATAGAATGAGGAGCAAGGTCTGAGGCTACCTTGATCCCTGAGGCTGCCGTAAGGGCGGTGGGTCGGAGTATAAATGGTCGGAGGTTCTGGGGGTTCCGGTGAGAGTGATTAAACTTAAAGTGGTAATGCTTAAGTTGGGATAAGGGTGTTTAAGCCTCCCCTATAATTATGAATTCTGATTCCTTTTATAGGGAATAGGGACCACATTTATGATGGTGGGCCCTATTAACATGTTAAATATTTATCTTTCGGTGTTTATAGTAGCTACTTACACGGAGCATTTAATCATGATGAGGCACCTTTCGATGGGAGATCTGATGGAAGGTTACAATGTGGGCTTTAATCTGGCCCGAGAAGATAGTTGGGTCCTGTCTTGAATTTGGTCTGGGTACTATTTGGAGGGATTGGGCTATCCCTAATATAGGGCCCGAGGTAAAAAGATAAAAATACACTTGGCCCAAATTTGGCCCGTACATTTTGTCCCATACTCTCTAAGTCAAGGAGTCTTTGGCTTGGAGAGTGATTGACAAGTACGTCGTCTAGGTAAAGTGCTTAAGTGTATGTGGTCATAGACATCGCCTGGACTTGTTAACGACCATACCATATTAGTGATGCTAGGTGAATATTTGGGATGATCCTCAATCGACAAGTCTTTGGTGTTGATGTCGTCTGGACCTGTCAAATACAATAATACATTATTAGAATTAAAGAAATGCTAAGAAGGAACCTCAGTCGACCAGAGGAAGGCCATGATAATCTCCAGCCTACTAGACATGATAAGGACCCAGGAGGAGTTTTTAATATCGTCTGGATCAGATGAAGGTTCAGGTCTTGAACTAGGATTGACATAAGACATGAGGAATATATTCATCGAATGGACCAGATGAAAACATGGATAATCCTCAATCTACTGGACTTGATAAGGACCTAGAGAGAGTCTTCAATGTCGTCTGGACCAGATGGAGGTCCAAATCTTGAACTAGGCTCGACATAAGCTATGGGGAATGTTCCCGTCGACTGGATCAGATGAAGGTCAGGACAATCTCCATCCTACTGGACCTGATAAAGACCCAGTGGGAGCCTTCATGTCGTCTGGACAAGATGAAGGTCCAGGTCTTGAACCAGAATCTACATGAGCCATGGTGAATGTTCCCGTCGATTGGACAAGATGAAGGCCATGACAATCTCCATCCTACTGGGCCTTATAAAGACCCATAGGGAGTTTTCATATCGTCTGGACCCCGATGAAGGTCCAGGTCTTGAACTGGGTTCTACATGAGTCATGGGGAATGTTCATGTCTACTGGACAAGATGAAGGCCAGGACAACCTCCATCCTACTGGACCTGATAAGGACCCAAGGTAAGTCTTCATGTCGTCTGGACCAGATGAAGGTCTAGGTCTTGAACTGGCCTCTATATGAGCCATGGGGAATGTTCCCATCGACTGGACCAGATGAAGTCCAGAACAATCTCCATCCTACTGGACCTAATAAGAACCTAGGGGGAGTCTTCATGTCGTCTGGATTAGATGAAGGTTTAGGTGATAAGTGCACGAAAGTGTACTTAGAACACTGCTAACTCGACTTATCTATCATATGTTTTAATCTTAATTAGAGTCATTTTATGCTTTGTTATTAGGAAGAAATAGAGCATGAAAAATTGAGCAATTAAGCATGTTTCGGAGCTTAACAGACACATCAGATGCGTGCGGGAGCATCGGATGTAAGAAGCGGAAAAACCAGCAAAGGCAACTCACTGGCACCGCGGTACCAAGAACTTGTGAGCCGCAGCGCCCCTCACAAAATGCATCCCAGCTAAAACTCTCTATGATTGGACACTGCGGCACCCAAACACCAGCGCCGCGGCATCCTGGACGGCTCAAACCCCTGATTTTTGACATCTTTGATGCATATTATGATTCTGATGCCTCCCTATATAAAGCTAACTTTGTCCAAACCCTAAATAAGGAGGAGAAATCAGAGAGAAACAATAGAAAAACAGAGAACAAAGAGCCACAAACATAAAATCAATGGAGGTGAACGAAGAACTTCAAGGAAATTATGGCCTCTTTCTGATATATCAAGGTTGTATCTCTATCCGCATAGAGAACTAATCTCATAGGCAAATATAAGGATGAACTATTATATCTAACCTTCTTATATTTATGTTGTTGGTTCCTATAAACTCTTTTAACGTTTAATAAAATTGATGGTTGTTATTCTTTATTATTTTATGATTTCTGAATCCAGAGACTGTGTTTTGTCAACTCTCATATAGATTCAGTCATGCTTCTTCTATGTGTGATTTGCGAACCCAGTTGTGACTGGTAAAGTTATTTTATGTGTTGGTCTTCTGTTGCAGTATTGCCTGAGCGTATATTATTGATTTTAGATACCTCGTAATGATAACTTTTGTGTGCTGTTAACATAGAGAAAATAATCATTGATTACCTTAGAATTTGATATGTGTAGAATTGAATATCTTCCTGTTGTTGGTTTGGGATGTGAAACCTTCAACTAGGTAATAAAAGGAATCAATAACTAAACATAGAAGTTTAATACAATAGGGATTCTCAATGCTTCGCCATCTTTCTTTATTGATATTCTTAAGTATTTAATATAGTTTTTATCTTACATTATCAATTTATTCTTTCTATTTAATTTAGTTACCACTAACATTTTATTTGAGTAAACCAGTTCTTTGTAACCATCTCTCTGCGCAAGTACGTTTTGGGCGTAACCAAAATTTAGCGCCGTTGCCGGAGAGACGGTTTACAAGCAAAAGGAGCAGGTTTGCTTAGTCACCAAAGAAGTGGTAACTTCGTTCCATATTTACTTTTATTTTTTTTTATTTTATTATTTGTTTTATTTATTTCATTCATTTATTTATTTTAATTTTTAGTTTTTGATTAGATTTTGATTTTTTTTTATTCTTTTAATTTTTGATTCTATTTTTTTATTTTTGTCTTTATTTTATCTATTTTATTTTATTTTAGTTTAGTAGACTTTAATTTCTAGTTTCATTCTTTTTATTTTATTTTATTTTTATTTCTCATATTATTTATATTGAAGTGCATGCCTAGACTTAGGGATTGGTTAGGTAGATTTTCTAGAGTAGAAAAGGAATATTCAGAGTCAGACTCAAATTCTAACAATATATTTGAAAATATTTTTGCCACACCTTCCACATCTAGAGCACACACTATGAGTGAATACGAGAGACCACCTGTGAGGACTCTTGAAGAGTATCTCAATCCCACTCGCACAGCTACACAATCGTGCATCATGTTTCCTCCTAATACACCACATATATTTTTTGAATGATACAGTATCTCCCAACCTTCCATGGTTTGGAGAACGTGAACCCATATATGCATATTAGGGAGTTTGAAGAGGTTGTAGTGACCTTCCATGACCGGTTTGGAACCACTGACATAATTAGACTTAAGTTCTTCCTCTTTGCCCTTAAGAATAGAGCTAAGAGCTGGTTGTACTCTCTAAGACCTGGGTCAATAGGATCGTGGTGTGAGACGACACAGGTATTCTTCAACAAATATTTCCCACACTATAAGACGAATGCTTTGAAAAGAAAAATCTCCACCTTTTCCCAGAGAAACAGTGAAACCCTTTATCAAACATTGGAGAGGTATTAAGAGATGTTAGCTAGTTGCCCTCACCATGGATATGAGAGTCTGCGTTTAGTAAGTTATTTTTATGATGGTCTAACCCCTAGAGAGCGCTAATTTATGGAGACAATATGCAATGGCGAGTTTATAAGGAATGACCTTGATGAAGCATTCAAGTACTTAGATGACCTAGCTGAAAAATCTCCTAATTGGACTGGACCTAATGCCATAGATAACACACTCTACTCCTTCTGGCAGAGGCAAACACCACTTCAGGGAAGAGGATAGTCTTAGGGCAAACGTTGAGTTATTGACTAGAGAGTTAGGAGCCTTAAAAGCTAGAAATAGCAGGACTATGCATGCAGTCGCTCACCTGGAACCCCAAGAGTGTCTTGTAGATGGTAAGAAAATGGGGAAATATGAGGAATAATGTAATAACTTAGGTATGTACAAAAATCCATACATACATTTTTCATATACCTATAATCCTAGTTGGCGGAACCATCCCAATCTTAGTTGGAAACATGAGTACTATCATCTTACTCAAGCACCACAAACTAGGAGTTACAGTGCTCCTCGGTATCCCATACATGTCGTCCATATAAATTCTTTAGAAAATAGTGTGTATGCATTTATAGAGGCTCAGAGTAAAACTAATCAAAGGTTTGAGTCGTTGATAGCTTAGGTTTTTGAGGATAATAAGGAAATTAAGAGTCAAGTCTCTAAATTGACTAATGTTCTGAGTGTGGAAGAATAAGGAAAATTTCTACCTCAAACTCAACCAAATCCACAAGGCCAACACATGGCACAAACTGATAATGAAGCATCCAATGTAAATGGTGTTAATGCTATATTCAATAGGAGTGGTAAGGAGGTTGGGAGACAGCTTACGTCGAACACCATAAATAACCCCAAAGACAGGGGTATAAGTACCCCTCAGAAAAAATAAGAGACACATTTCCAAGTTAGCATACCTTTACCTCAAGCACTTAGGCCCACAGTGAGAACCCCAGACCCAAATGGTGAGATCATAGAACACCTGAAGTAAGTAAATATTAACCTTCTACTATTACATGTGATCAAACAAGTTCCTACTTATGTGAAGGTTTTGAAGGATCTATGCACCATAAAGAGAAATCATAATGTGAATAAGACTGTTTTCCTGACAGAGCAGGCTAGTGTAGTAATTTAACAAATAGCCTTACCAAAATATAAAGGTCCGGGCTGTCCTACTATCACTTGTTATATTGGCACCTATGAGTTTGGACAAACATTATTAGATTTAGGTGTTAGTGTTAATCTAATGCCATATTCGATCTCTGTGCAGTTAGGGCTTGGTGAGATTAAACCTACATCAGTGGTTTTACAGTTTTCGGACCGATCTATTAGAGCCCCAAGGGGAGTAGTTGAGGATGTTTTAGTGTAAATTGATAAATTCTACTACCCTATTGACTTCCTAATTTTAGACACGCAGTCTGTGATTAACACTGAGTCAAAAATCCCGCTTATCTTAGGTAGATATTTTCTTGCTACAGTTAATGCTCTTATTAATTACAGGAATGGTCTTTTGAAGCTATCATTTGGAAATATAACTATGGAGGTGAACATTTTTCATGTTGCAAAACAGCCACGAGATGATGATGAGTGCCACTACACATACATGTTAGAAACAGTCTTGCCAGAATCAGCTTCTTTAACACATGAATCAAACCCTCCTGAACTGAAATTGGTCCCAAAGAATCGTAAAAGGAGGAAAATGAGAGTTATTGCTCAACTAGTCCCAAAGAATCGTAAAATGAGGAAAATGAGAGTTATTGCCCAATTAAATATGATACCTGGGAAGCTAAAAAGAATGATGAACCAACTTTTACATGTGTGCAGCTTAAAATGTCACCCACCAAAACCCTGAGGGATCCATTGATACACTGGATCAGCTAGCCATAAAATCATGTTTATGCCTTCATCACCAATGTATACCGAAGAAGGAAGCAATTGGGACTACCTGGTCCGCCATATGGAAGCCACCATGACAACCTGAGTGGTTACGTCTAGCTGAAGATATTAAACTTAGCGCTAGCAGGGAGGCAACCGTTGCATCTTTATTTATTTATTTATTTTATTTACTTTAGTTTTATTTTACTTTGTGCTAAATTGTATGTTTTGTTTTTATTATTTACATAAGTATTTATGAAGGTTTTAGCATAAATTACACAGCCACACAACTAAAGTCTTACCATCAGAAACCTAATCAACTCAGCGCCTGGTAGTGTTGTTCCTTAATCCTTTTTCTTTACATTTATCTTACATTGAGGATAATGCAAGCTTTAAGTGTGGAGATGTATGAATGCACATGATATTACCTTTTATAAAAAAAAAAATACTATTTTGTTTTGTTTGTTTTTAGTCCTTAATAGTTCAGCATAAATCCAATGATGATATTGTGTTTCTTTAGAGTGAAATCTTAGAAATGATAAGTTCTTTAATGTACCCTTATCCGATACTTTGAGTAGTTGATCTAGGTTAGACTCGTAAGCCCTTAATTATAGGTTTTTAGCAGTGAAAGCCTGTTATTGTATGTCGATGAATGACCATTTGCTCAGATGCCTATCCTGATTTGCTAGTGTTATGATGTGTGGTATGGTTAAAAATAAAAGAAAAAGTCTCTAAAGAAAGAAATTAAAACACCTATAACCGATAAACATGAAGCTACCCATGGGCGAGTATTAGGAACACCATGAGGAGAAATGCTACCTTAAAGGGCAGGTGTGTTTAAGAAAAAAAGAAAAGAATAAAATAAAAAGTTGAAAAAAAAAAGAAACAAAGAAAGACAAGGAAATGAAAAATGAAATCATATCATACTAAGCACAGAGAGGCAATTACAGAGCATAATTGAGATATCTAGGTTGGTTTGACCCATTGGATCCTAATTTTTAAACGAAACTATTGAGTTTGCTTACCTAGGAATCAAGTTGTGAATGAACCTTTACACTCACACACTGTGAGTTTGGCTTAGATGATTTATTCAAATACTTGGATTTGAGTTACGTTAAGTACTTTGAAAGTTCTATGGTTTCATTCTTAAGCATTCGTTGAGGATAATAATATGTGTAACTATTGGAACTATTTCAGTTTCTTATTTTCATTTTGTTATTTTTACATGATTGCATGTGTTTTAAACGACGTTTGTGGGTATCGTCGTTGTAAGCCCTCACGAGACTATAACTCATCCACTAGGGACACCTAAGGGTTTAAAGGCTTGTTGCATACGTTAAATGCAATCGTGACCCCTACGAAAGTGCTTAGTTAGTGTGGACGCTGGTTTTTTCCCGAGGTCCACAATCAAGAATTTATAGGTTGGGGCACTAGCGATCCTGCAAAACAAAGGTAGAATGAGCAGGGAGTACTACCCACCGGTGTGGTGGGTGCCGTAGGCACTCCGACGCTCAAGTCAGAAGTGATGACAAGCGGTAAATAATAGAAGAAGAAGGTCAAAATTTACCTTGACTTCTGTTGATTGTCGTGAGGGTAGTGGCCGGTGTTTAGAGAGTATAAAGCTTTGAGAGATCAAGTTTGAGAGCTAATACTTCTCCTAGAAAAACTTTCCCTTCTGCTCGTGGATTACCCCTTCTATTTATATACTCTTGGGAGGTGTTCTTATTTAATACATTAATTATTTTTTCGTTGGGTGCTGAAAACTACTTGTCCATGAAGATGGGGAGTTATGAGTTCAAGCATTTTGTGGGTTGGCAACTGATGAGTTAGGAGGCCGCTTTGGTAGGATATTTTCATGGATATGGACTTGTGAAATAACTTGGGCCAATATAAGCTCACAAATGGGCTTTCTCTGAGGGTTTTTGGCTCTTTAGACTAATGGGTGATGAGTGACGTGCCTCTCTTTGTGCATGGGCCTGAGAAGGTAATTGGGGCCCAAGTCTATTCTGGGTAATGCGTAGTCATAGGATCTAGTGTCTGCTCACTGTTAGAAGTCATGGTTGGCTGTATTTTATGAACCGTAGACTGATAGATATTTGTCTGCTATGAATCGCTAAGGACCCACGGTGGGCGCCAAATTATGGACGCTGGTTTTCGCCCGAGGTCTAAAATTGAGAATTTATAGGTTGGGGCACTAGCGATCCTGTAAAATAAACGTAGAATGAGCGGGGAGTACTGCCCACCGATATGGTGGGTGGTGAAGACAAGTGGTAAATAATAGAAGAAAAAGGTTGAAAGTTACCTTGAATTATGTTGACTGCCGTGAGGGCGGTGGCCGGTGTTTAGAGAGTAGAAAGCTTTGAGAGATCAAGTTTGAAAGCTAAGACTTCTCCTGAAAACCCTCTCCCATCTGCTCGTGGATTACCCTTCTATTTATATGCTCTTGGGAGGTGTTCTTATTTAATACATTAATTATTTTTCCGATGGGTGCTGGAAACGACTGGTCCATGAAGAGAGGGAGTTATGAGTATAAGTGTTTCGTGGGTTGGCAACTGATGAGTTAGGAGGCCACTTTGGTAAAATATTTTCTTGAATATGGGCTTGTGAAATAACTTGGGTCAATATAAGCTCACAAATGGGCTTTCTCTGAGGGTTTGGGGCTCTTTAGACTAATGGGTGATGAGTGTCATGCCTCTCTTTGTGCATGGGCCTGAGAAGGTAAATGGGGCCAAAGTCCATTCTGTTTTGGGGGGTTTAAGGTACATTTAGTATAGGCCCGAAGTGAAAAGTCAAAAATGCTCTTGGCCTAAATTAGGCCCGTACAGTTAGTTTTATTTATTTAGTTCTTATTTTATTTACGCTTGAATTGCAAAAGACTAGCAATAAGTTGGTTGGGGGTTGTAATAAGTGCACGAAAGTTTACTAAGAACACTGCTAACTCGGCTTATCTATCATATGTTTCAATCTTAATTAGAGTCATTTTGTGCTTTGTTATTAAAAAGCAATGGAGCATGAAGAATGGAGCAATTAATCATGTTTCGAAGCCTAATGGACACATCAGATGCGCGCTGGAGCATTGGATGTAAAAAGTGAAAAAACCAGCAAAGGCACTGGCACAGCGATGCCCAAGTTCTTGGCATCGCGGCGCCCCTTACAAAAAGCATCTCAACCAAAACTCCCGAGGATTGGGCGCTGCAGCGCCTAAACACCAGCGTCGCGATGCCCCGGACGCCCCAAAACCCTGATTTTTGACATCTTTGATGCGTATTATGATTCTGAGGCCTTCTTATATAAAGACAACTTCGTCCAAACCCTAAATAAGGAAGAGAAATCAGAGAGAAACAAGATAACAAAGAGAACAAGAGCCACAAATATAAAATCAATGGAGGAGAATGAAGAACTTCAAGAAAATCATGGCGTCTCTCTGATCTATCAAGACTGTATCTCTATCCCGTATGGAGAACTAATCTCCTAGGCAAATATAAGGATGAAATCTTGTATCTAAACTTCTTATATTTATGTTTTTAGTTCATAGAAGCTATTTTAACGTTTAATAAAATTGATGGTTGTTATTTTTTATTATTTTATGATTTCTGAACCCAAAGACTGTGTTTTTTCAACTCCCATATAAATCTGGTCATTCTTCTTCTATGTGTGATTTGTGAACCCAGTTGTGACTGGTAAAGTTATTTTATGTGTTGGTCTTCTACTACAGTATTGCCTGAAGGTATATTGTCGATGTTTTGGATAGCTCGTAATAATAACTTTTGTGTGCTGTTAACATAGAGAAAATAATCATTGATTACCTTAGAATTTGATATGTATAGAATTGAATATCTTCCGGTTGTTGATTTGAGATGTGAAACCTTCAACTGAGTAATAACGTGAATCAATAACTAAACATAGGAGTTTAATATAAGAGAGATTCTCAATGTTTACCCATCTTTATCTATTGATATATTTAAGTACTTTATATATAGTTTTTATCTTACATTATCAATTTATTCTTTATATTTAATTTAATTATTGCTAATATTTTGTTTAAGTAAACTAGTTCTTTGTAACCATCTCTCTAAGGAATCGACACCCCAACTATACTGTGACGACCGCAAGTACTTTTTGGGAGTAACCATCAGGTCTTCATATATGTCGTATAACATTGCCTACAAGCTTGAAACCACAAATATAGTAAGGAATATAATATTTATACCTGTCGTTTGGAAAACATGTCAGTTGCGACAGATGGTCTTACTGATCTTTGAGGAATTTTATTCCCTCCAAGTATCATGGCTCTTTCCTTTCAGATTATCTCTTGTCTACCGGATCTGATAAAGCTCCTAAACTGGTCTCCACTTCATTAGACCCGATGAAGGTCTATAATTGTCCTCATTCTGCTGGACTGATGAAAGTCCAAGGGAGTCTACGATCGAATGGACCTGATTAAGTTCCATGAGTCTTAGGTCGACTGGACCTAATGAAATTCCATGAGGATCTTCAATTTACTTGATGTGATGGAGATTCATAAGACTATGGTCGGCTGGACCTAATGAATGTCCATAAGGCTATAGTCGAATAGATCTAATAAAGGTTCATGAAGGTCTATGATGATCTTTAACCTTCAATCTACGAGACCTAATAAAGGTCTTAAAAGGCTACGGTCGACAGGACCTAATGAAGGTTCATGACGGTCTATGATTATCTTCATCCTTCAGTCTACAAGACCTAATAAAGGTCTTAAAAGGCTATGGTCGACTGGACCTAATGAAGGTTCATAACGGTCTATGATTATCTTCATCCTTCAGTCTACGAGACCTAATAAAGGTCTTAAGAGATACACTCGACTGGACCTGATGAAGGTTCAGGAGGCTACGGTCAAATGAACCTACTGAAGGTTTCATAAAGGTCTATGATGATCTTTAGACCTAATAAAGATCTTAAGAGATTATGGTCGACTTGACCTGGTGAAGGTCCAAAAGGCTACGATCGACTGGACCTGATGAAGGTTAATGAGGGTCTTCACTCTATTAGACCTGATGAAGGTCCATTGGAGTCTATGGTCAACTTAACTCGATGAAGGTCTAAGAGGGTCTTCACTCCACTAGATCTAATGAAGGTTCAAGGGAGTCTAAGGTCGACTGGACTTGATGAAGGTCAATGGAGTCTTTACACTACCGGACTTGATGAAAGTCCATGGAGACTACACTTCACTAGACCTGATGAATATCCAATAGAGTATTCACTTTATTATACTAAAATGAGACAACGGTCGAATGGATCTGATGAACGTCCATAAGATTACGATCAACTGGAACAAATAAAGGTCCATGAGGGTCTTCACTTCTCACTCTATAAGACTTAATAAAGGTACATGAGATAATGGTCGACTGGACCTGATGAAGGTTCAATGGAGTCTTCACTCCAATGGACTTGATGAAAGTCTATGGGAGACTATATTTCACTAGACCTGATGAAGGTCCAAAAGAGTTTTCATTCCATTATACCAAAAGAAGGTATATGAGACTATGGCCGAATGGATATGATGGAGGTCCATGAGACTACGGTCGATCGGACCTGATGAAGGTCCATGAGGGTCTTCACTCTTCACTCTATAAGACCTGATAACGGTCCATGAGACTACGGTCGACTCGACATGATGAAGGTCCATGAGGCTTCGGTCGACTAGACCTGATGAAGGTCCATGACGATCTTCACTCTACTATACCTAATGAAGGTCCACGAGACAATGGTCGACTGGACCTGATGAAGGTCCATGAGGGTCTTCACTCTATTAGACCTTATGAAGGTCCAAGAGAGTCTACGTTCGACTGTACCTAGTGAAGTTCTAAGAGGGTCTTCACTCCACTAGACCTAATAAAGGTTCAAGGGAGGCTACACTTTGGTAGAATTAATGAAGGTCCAAGAGAGTCTTCATTCCATTATACCAAATAAAGATACATGAGACTATGTTCGAATGGATCTGATGAAAGTCCATGAGACTATGGTCGACTGGACCTGATGAAGGTCAATGAAGGTCTTCACTCCTCACTCTATAAAACTTGATAAATATCCATGAGACTATAGTCGACTGGACCTAATGAAGGTCCATGAGGATTCGGTCGACTGGAAATAATGAAGATCCATAAGAATTTTCACTCTACAAGACCTGCTGAAGGCCTGTGACACTACAGTCAACTAGACCTGATGAAGGTCAATGAGACTACTGTCGACTGGACCTGATGAAGGTCCATGAGGATCTTTACTCTACTAGACTTGATGAAGCTCCGTGAGGGTCTTCACTCTTCACTCTACAAGACCTGATAAAGGTCCATAAGACTACGGTCGACTGGATCTGATGAAGGTCCATGAGGATCTTCACTCTGTTAGACCTAATGAAGGTCCATGAAAGTCCGTATTCTTCACACTACAAAACCTGATAAAGGTCCTTGAGACTACTATTGACTGGACCTGATAAAGGTCCATGAGGCTTCGATCGGCTGGACCTAATGAAGGTCTATGAGGGTCTTCCTATGTAGTCTAGAGTTTATGGAAATCCATCTATGTCGTCTGGAGAAAATGACAATCATTCCATATAGTCCGAAGGAGATGAAAATCCTACATCATCTGGAAAATATGATAATTTTTTCAGATCGCCTGGAGAATAGTACAATCCACTCATGTCGTATGGAGGAGATGACAATCCTTCCACGTAATCTGGAGTTAAAGGCCAGGCAATCCAATATGGAGAATATATGACAATCATTACGAGTCGACTAGAGAAGATGACTTATCATTTCCTGTCCTTTGGAAGAGATGCCGATCCTTCCATGCAGTCTGGAGTAGATGACATTTTATCCATTTCATCTAGAGAAGGTAACAATCCTTCCATGTAGTTTGGAGGAGATGACAATCCTACATCATCTGGAGGATATGATAATTCTCTCATGTCGCTTGAGAAGAATACAATCTATTCATATCGTATGGAGGAGATGAAAATCCTTCTACGTAGTCTAGAGTTGAAGGCAATTCATACATGTCATATGGAAAATACATGACAATTATTCCATGTCGACTAGAGAAGATGGTTTATCCTTTCTTGTCGTCTGAAAGAGATGATGAACCTTCCATGCAGTCTGGAGTAGATTATATTTCATCCATGTCGTCTGGAGAAGATGACAATCTTTCTCTGTAGTTTGGAGCAAATGAAAATCCTACATCATCTGGAGGATATGATAATTCTTTTATTTCGCCTGAGAAGAATACAATCCATTCATGTCGTATGAAGGAGATGACAATCATTCTACGTGAAATTACCTATAACCAATAGCTACAACCAAACTCTATACCCAAGATGGGGGTGAATTGAGTTACTGCTAAAATATACGGAATTAAAAACTCTTTACCGATTTTAACTAGATTTACCGATTAAGCCTTAGGTTGATTTTCTCTATTATAATAAATAACCTATATGCAAGTTTCTAATATATAAACATGTAATAAATAAAACTTGCAATATGTAAATAGTGTAAGGATAGAGAAAACGACATCGAGATTTATAATGGTTCGGCCAACAATGCCTACGTCCACTCTATCAAGCTGTGCTTGAAGCTTTTAACCAAGTTTTTGTCATGGCTTACTCGCAACCAAGAGTTTTATGCAAGGTGCACTCCAAATATTTACACTTTAAGTTCTCTATATAGGCTCACTCACAAACCTTTACAATTACCCAAACGATGGGATTTCACAAACCATAAGTGTTTTGAATAAAATATTTATAAACACACTTGGGCACTCACAAAGATGAATAAGGTTGTGTGAGTTGCTTACCCAAGTGATATAAGTTCACTACAAATATTTGTGAAGGCGTAGTGTGTGTGAGTTTGATGTATGAGCGTATATGAAAATGAAGGTTTATAAAACACTCTTGTTTTTGCTCTATGAGATGATAAGAAGGTTTTCTATTAAGTCTCTTCTGAAGTAAAAATGAATTGGGGCTCAATTTATAGTAAAATACAAGACAAGCCCCAACAACCCTTTCTGAGACCGGTATGCTGGTCTCTGACACCGATATATCGGTCTCCAATGGATTTATGACCATTTGGAGAAACTAGCCGTTAGACCGGTATAGTCACCGGTATGGGGATCGATATGGTCCTTGCTGGTTCCAGTGAGTGTGCAACGTGAAGGGCTTGACCTGTATATTAACTGGTATGATGATCGGTTTAGGTCATATCGATTCCAGTAAAGGAATCAGCCATTAGGCTCATCGATATGTGACCGATATGGAAATCGATTTGGTGTGTGCCAGTTCTAGTAAGCATGCAATCCATAGGTTCACCGGTTTGGTGATGGTATGAGACGGTATGGTCCATGCCAGTTCCGATGAGCATGCAAAACATAACATCTCATCGGTATGGATACCGGTAAGGAACCGGTATGCCGGCTTCTGTACCAAAAATACAAATATGAAGGTTTTAAATCTTTTTGTGCATGAACCTAATGCATCTAAGTGAATGTGCATGTTCTTTATGAGCTCAGGCACTAGAATAAATAATTCACATTACAATTAGAGCCCTAAGTTAAGACTTCACATAAATTCTTCAATGTGTACAAGTCTTCACATTCTTCGCTCTTCACCATCGTTGTGCTTCAACATCTTTTTTGTAATAACTCGCTTTGACGCGTCAAAAACTTCACTTTCGTTGCATCATCAAAATCCAATATGCGACTATATTGCTAACAATCTCCCCATTTTTTATGATGGCAACCTCTTAAAACATGTGAGCTTCTAAGAGTCCAAATGTTGACAATTTTGCTCCCCCTCAATGTGTGATTGTCTTCAAAATAGCTGTATAAGACTTAGACAAACACATTAGTACATTTACTCCCCATTAATCCAAAGGTGAGGGTAAAACAAGTTTTAATCTCATTTCTAATGATTTCTCCTCATTTGACATTATCAAAAGGTGGAGAAGCAAAATTTAAGTCTAAATGAGATACCAATTTATATGTGCATTATCAAATGATGATACTAAGATTTAAAAATATGCACATTTGGTATTTTCCCCCTTTTGTCATAAGATGTAGAAATCATGCATAGAGTAATTCTTCAAAAATTTATACCAATGATTACCAATTGAATAAACATCAATACATTTTTAATGATTTCTTCCCATAATTATGATACCAATTAATAATAAACCAAATATTCATGTTTTTCATTATACCAATGTGAAATAATATCGATATACATACATTTCATTTTCATTCAAATATGTTAAATGGAAAAATCATTTTCAATGCAAATCAATCAAGCTATCACAAATATGTCATTTAACTCAATAAATTCAATGTGATACTAAATGATATAAAATGGGATTTAAATATATGATTAAGGTATTGAATGATATCAAATGAACAGTTCATACCAATAAAAGTTTGAATACGTTTCCTAATCACTTGTATGCTTCAAAAAAAAATTTTACCAATTTGATATAGGCATACACACATTATTTACAAGAAACAGTACCAATATTTTCGTGAGTACGGATTTTACCTATTACCGTTGAGATTCCTCATTTCTTTGAGTCTTTGGGATTAATTTGTAATTATCTTTAAGATCCTTCCCAAAGCTCCCCCAAAAAAATTATCAAGTGCATTTTGGTACCCAAACTTTCTTAGGTCCATACAGCTTTATTAAAGGCGCGCCTATAGAGAGGCGACTGGCAATACGCCTCCAGGAGCATCAGGCGAGGCGACACCACTCATGCGCGCACCTACGCATCGAGGCGCGCGCCTGAGTGGTCAAGAAAATGCGCCTTAGGCGCAAAAAAAGACCTGTTTTTATTTTTGTAACCCACCCAAGCCCCAATTACCTAAAAAACCCAACCGAAATCACAATTTATTGACTCAAACTAAAACACTAACTGCTGATTTTTTAATTAACAAAACAAAACCCTAAGTCCCTAACTCTCCCTCACACTCTCCTCTCCCTCACGCCCCCCCTCTCACCCAAGCCCTCTAACAAGTAATCAAAAAAACCCTAACTCACGATCTCCCTCTCCCTAAGGGCTAAGACTAAAACTCTAAGAGGTATGTAAGGTTGTTGTTTTCTATTTTCTTTTTTATTTTTTTTTTTTTGGATTGCAAATATACACAGCTGTTCGTGAAGAAATTAAAGACTTCATGCACAAAAAAATGGTTGCGAGCTTTGAGGAGAAAGAAAGAGAATTAATGTATGACAAGGATGAAGATTTAGGGTATAGTGATGATGAAGATGAAGATGTTGAAATTGATCAAAGTGGGAAAAAATTTGTAGGGGGGAGTTCAAAGAGAAAAAATACAAAGTAAAAAGGCTCGTTTCACTTGTTTTTTAATTCAACAGTTGAGAAAAGATCAAATGATGGGAAGATGCGGCAAACATCTATCAATGAGGCATGTAAGAAAGAATTAAGGTGGAGAGCTTGTGAAGATATTGCTAGGTGGATTTATGATTCGGGTGTGCCTTTCAATTGTGTCAATCATCCAACTTTTAAGAAGATAATTGATTCTATAGGACAATATGGTCATGGAATGAAACCTCCAAGTTATCATGAGATAAAGGTGCCGTTGTTGAAAAAAGAAGTTGCCCGTACTCAAGATTTGTTGAAGAGTCATGAAGAGGAATGGATAAAGTATGGTTGCTCTATTATGGCGGATGGGTGGACTGATAGGAAGCATAGGACCTTGATTATTTTCTTGGTCAATTCTCCAAAAAGGTCTGTATTTATTGAATCAGTTGATGCATCAAGTTATTCCACCACCGGAGAAGCAATGTTTTCATTACTTGATAAAATTATTGAGCGCATCGGTGAGGCTAATGTTGTTCAAGTTGTCACAGACAACGCAGCATATAATATTGCAGCTGGTTAGTAATTTAATTATTTGATATTGCCATATATAATTTTTTGAAACATGTTTAGTACTTTAATTATTTAACACTTTAATATTTTAACTATAGGACGAATTTTGGAAGCCAAGCGTCAGAACTTATATTGGACACCTTGTGTTGCCCATTGTATAGATTTGATGCTTGAAGACATTGGGAAAATGTCCATAGTTCATTCAACAGTCAAAAATGCGATTTTTTTTCAATGGATACATTTATAGTAGACCACGTGTGTTGAATATGATGAGGAATTTTACTGGAAGAATGGAGTTACTTAGGCCTGCAAAGATAAGATTTGCAACAGCTTATCTCACTCTTCAACGCATCCATAAACAAAAGAAAAACTTGAGAAATATGTTCACATCGGAGGAGTGGGCAACATGCAAGTGAGCAAAAGAATCGACGGGTAAGCAAGCAGCAAGTATTGTTCTTATGCCTAGTTTTTGGAGTAATATTGTCCATATCCTAAAGATGTATGGTCCTCTTGTTGGAGTGTTTCGACTGGTTGAAGGCGAGAAGAAGCCACCAATGGGATATATATATGAAGCAATGGATAGAGCTAAAGAGTGTATCGCCAAATCCTTTAATGGAAGGGAGGAGAAATATAAGGATGTCTTTGAGATCATTGACAGAAGGTGGGAATGTCAACTTCATCACTCATTACATGCAGCTGGGTATTATTTGATTCCTGAGTACTTTTATTCAAACCCAGATATTGGGAAAGATCAAGAGATAATGACAGGATTATATAAGTCTTTGCAAAAGTTGGTTCCCAAACTTGAAGAGCAAGATAAGATCACTGAACAATTGACAACATACCGTACATCTCAAGGCGTTTTCGGGATGAACTTAGCTGTTAGACATAGTTCTACAAAGTCACCAGGTAACATTTTAGTAAATTTTCATTCTTTAGAAAATTTTCCTATTAAATTATAATTTTCAATTTATGACTCCAATTTGTAATTAACAGCTGAATGGTGGGCTGCATATGGATCTTCCACTCCAGAATTGCAAACTTTTGCTATTAAAATTTTAAGTCTAACTTGTAGTGCATCTGGATGTGAACGCAATTGGAGTGTTTTTGAGCATGTAAGTAATTACTAATTATTTTATATTTTAAGTTTACTACTAAATTCCTCAAATAACATACTAACATGTATAATGATATAATGATATATTAATCTTTTGCAGATTCATAGCAAAAAAAGGAATAGGTTGGATCAAAAAAAGCTAAATGATCTGGTTTTTGTTAAGTACAATAGAGCATTGATGCTTCGACGCCAATATCGTGATAGCATTGATCCAATTTTGTTGAAAAATATTGATGATAGTAATGAGTGGTTGTTGGGTAGAATGGATGAGGAAGAGGATGAGGAAGAGGTGCTTGTCTTTGAAGATGATGATTTAACTTGGGGTACAGTTTTTAGAGCTTCTGGAGCGGGAGATGCTCTACATAGGACTCGAACTACTACTTTTTTCTAATAGAGCCACCATATCTTCGAAGGGAAAAGGGAAGCAACAGGAACCGATCTCAACTTCTAGGCCAAAAACAAAATCCACCAACCGTCTTGTTCTCATTGATGAAGAAGAATTTCAAGAAGAAACTGATGAAGAAGATATTGGGAAATAAGATAATAGTGATGGAGCGTCAAGTGAAGAGGAGTAAGAAGATAGTGTCGAATTTGATGATGAGGACATGTAGTTGGATTGAAATATTGGAACTTGAATTTTTTTTGAAAATTTTGTTTTTGGATATGAAATTCAGTTGCTTATATGTTGGCGTTGCCTCGTTTTATTTTTTGATGAACTCTTTGTTTTTGGATATGTAACTCTTGTGCTCTTGGATATGAACTTTTGTTTCAGATGTGATTATATGAAGATTGGAATCTTGCTTTTGGTTTTGGATATGAACTTGTAATTTATAAATGAAATTTAGGACAAGAACTATAAAAAAAAAATAGTTAAATATCATTTATGGCTAATTGATAGTGTGAAACAATCTTATACATTGTTTTTCTATATATTTTTACATATTTTGTTATATTTTGTGCCTCACATTCAGACGCGCGCCTAGGCTCCAGAACCTTTTGCGTCTCGGTGCGCCTTACGCCTTAAATAACACTAGGTCCATTGGGGTTAATTTTGATTCCTTGAGGAATCCATGCATTTGTATTCTTGTTCATGCACTCAAATATTTTGTGTCCTTTCTTGTTGCATGCATGACATGTGATATTTTCATTTATAGCAACAATAGCATGATAATTGGATGTCTTAACAAAATAATTCTTTAAAAATTTTCTCTTGATATAAGGCTTATATCCTAATCCTTCTCTATTATAAGCACATTTTTGGGATTTAAATAACATATCAAATTTTTTCTTTCCCAATGTGAACTTACTAACAATGTTTTGCAAATCTATTACCTTTTTTATTTAATACAACATTTTCATTTAATATAGATTCGCAATCACATATTTTTGAGCTAGATGGAATATTAGATATGGCATTTTCAAGATTTAGCTTTTTATTTCTTAAACATGCATTTGCATAATTTAAGCATGCTATTTCTTTTTCATGTTTGGCCTTAAAGCATATATTCTCATTATCTAAAACATGAAATTTATCCATACAAGATGCATGTTTATTTTTAACCAATTAAATTTTTTTTAAGCATATTACAAAACTCATTTAAGCCATTAAAATCATCAAGTAAATCATTATATTCTTGAGGGTTGTGTACCTTTTCTTCTTCACTTTCAAAGAAGAAATTTTCATCCTCGATAGCAATGAGTGCTAGATTTTTCCTCTCTTTAATCTCTTCCTCCTCGGACGAGCTTGAGTCACTATCACTCCAAGTTAAAGTAGTTTTCAATGCCTTTTTCTTGGATTTTCCTTTCATTATTCTTAATGGGCAATCAGTAGCTATATGACCCTGCTTATTACACTCATAGAAAACTAATTTTTTATGCTTCTGTGGCCATTTTTCTTCTTTCTTTTCATCCATTTTTTTATTTTCCTTTAAGCCTTGCAGATTTGAGGAGCTTCTTGATCCTATTGGTTATTATTGCCAACTCATCATCACTATCTTCTTCACTTGAGCTAGCATCATTTCTTCTTTTTGTTTTCAAGGTAAGATTTTTCCTTGTTCTCTTCTCATCTTCCTCCTTTCAATCCATTTTGATCTCCAATTCATACTCAAGTAATTTTTTGACGAAATCATCTAGCTTCAAAGTGTTCATGTCGTTTGCTTCTCTAATGAAGGAGGTGTAGCTTCTATATTCTTTAGGAAGTGACCTCATAATTTTCTTCACTTGATCTGTTGACCCAATAATTTTCCCCAATGTGCCCAAATGATTTATGATCACTGTGAATCTTGAAATCATGTGATCAATTTCTTCCCCAGATTCCATCTTGAAGTTATCTAATTTGCACATGAACCGGTTGATCTTTGATTCATTCACTTGGCTTGTGAACTCGTTGACCATTTCCAAGGACTTCCATAAATCATATGCGTTTCCACACTCCGGAATCTTGTTTATTTGACTCTGATCAATAGCACAAAGTAGTTGGTTGAGTGCCTTAGAATTTTGTAAGGCTTGTTTTAAATCCTCATTATCTCATTCTAGATTTGGCTTTGGAATCTCAACATCATTATTATCATTCTTCGTTGGCCCTTTTGCACCTTATGTAATTATCAAGTAGGATTGCAGATCAACGGCTAGAAGGTACTTCAACGTCCTCATTTTCCAATAGTTGTAATCGGTTCTGATGTAAAATGGAGTTCTAGTTGTTGAAAATCCTTCAGCAAGATTTGATGAGTTACTTGTAAAAGCCATGATCTATTCTCGGATGTTTAAGTCTTTGTTGAGAATACCTCTCTCTGATACCAACTAAAATTACCTACAACCAATAGCTACAACCAAACTCTATACCTAAGAGAGGGTGAATTGGGTGTAGATGCTGGTTTTCGCCCGGGGTCCACAATCTAGATTTCATTGAGAGAGGCACTAGCGATCCTGCAAAACAAAGAGGTAGGGTGAGCATGGAGATTCTACCCACCGATGTGGTGGATGCCATAGGCACTCCGACGCACAAGTCAGTAGAGGAAAAGAGTTATTAACATCGTAGGAAGAAGAACAAGGGCATGTATTACCTTGATCCCCGTATGATGTCGTAAGGGTGGTAGGTAGGTGATTATGAGAACTCTGGAGAGAATGTTATTAGGCTATGAATAGGAGAGCTTCCTTGCTGTTCCTCGTGGACCTTCTTCTCTTATATACACACTCTCGGGAGGAGTGTGTATTTATTGCACTTGATTGCTCGTCCGTTGGGTGTTGGAACGGCCAATTTTATTAGGGTTAATTATTATGTTTTCCCATTGAAGGTTGAAAATGGCTGGGTTATGAGGGGTGTTTATGAGTTTGAACGTTTCGTGGGCTGGCGTATGATGGGTCTTAGTTATAGCTTGGATATGGGGTATTTCACTTGGTATGGGCCCGCGAATCTATAGGCCTATATACAATAAACTCGGGGCTTCCTTTAGTGTGTAGGTTTGAGGTAGAAACTTGGGCCTGAAGTAAAAAGTTGAAATTGCCCTTAGCCCAAATTTGGCCTATACAGTTTGTCCCATACAGTTTGTCCTATTCTCTCTAAGTCAAGGAGTTATTGGATTGGAGAGTATTTGTTGGCCGTGTCATCTGAACTAAACCAGGAAAGTCTTCGTTACCAAATTTGGGTCACGACCGACGTCTTCAGTGTCACCTGGATAATGTGGCTACGGTCTTGAATCTGACTAGTGAGGGGTTAGGGGGGATGTTCCCAGTTGACTGGACTGAATGAAGGTTCAAGGCATACTCTATACCACGGGTCATGGGACCAGTGGCGTTTTTAATGTCTGGATTGGGAGTAGTCCAAGTCTTCAACTTGACTTGACGGAAGTCCATAGTAGATGTCCTTAATCGACCGAACCAGATGAAGGTTCAGGGTATACTCCATATGACTGGTCAGAGGATCGATCGAGTCTACATTCTTGACTCATTACAGTCTAAGTCCTCTATTTGCTTTGACATGTGTTCAAGGGGGATGTATCCTATCGACTGAATCATATGAAGACTCAGGTCTTCACTTGATTCGATAAGAGTTCATGGGGATGTCATCTAGACTGGTTAAAGGTTGAAGGCCAGTAAGACATTCACTCGCTTGGTACGACTGGACCTGATGAAGGCCAGGAAGACATTCACTCGCTTGGTATCGAAGAGGGACCAAACTGAGTCTACATGTCCTCTGGACCAGAGGAAGGTTAATGAACTAAACTTGGCTCCATCCCGAGCCAATTGGGGAGTGTTCCCGTCGAATGGACCTGATGTAGGCTAGGAAGACATTCACTTGCTTGGTATCAAAGATGGACCAAACTGAGTCTACATGTCGTCTGGATAGGAACTCCACTGGGGTTATTTCGAGGATATACTCAGTCGATATAACATTTACTCGGCTTCGACTGTCTTATGCCCTTGATTTTATAAATCACATTTAATATGGCGCTCATATCGAGGTATTCTCTTTGGTGGGAAAACGAGGCGCCAGGAGTATAAAGGGCTTTGAGGGGGGTTCACTCACTTCATTTGCAAAAATCTTCTCTCGAGTCATAAGGTTGGAGGGCTCTCTTCGAATTCAATGTATTCTTCCTTCCCTTCTTCATGTTCTTCAATTCTTCAAGTTTTTCATAGGTGATTACGCCAAAAAATAACTCACTGTTATTGCAGTATAGATGGGGTGTCGATTCCTCAAAGAGATGATTACAGGAACTAATTTACTCAAACAAAAACGTTAACGGTAACTTAATAAATAAAACAATAAAATTGGTAATTAAATATAGATAAATAAAACAATGAAGGATAACGGTAGAGAAAATCAGCAAAGCGTCGGGAATCCCGCTTGCATTAAACTCCTATATTCAATTATTAATTCCTATTACTACTCAGTTGAGGGTTTCACATCCCAAACCAATAACCGGAAAAATATTCAATTCTACTCATATTAAATTCTAAGGTAATTAATGATGTTAATATCACACAAAAGTCATTGTTACGAGTTATCTAACATCGACAATATACCCTAAGGCAATACTGCAGCAGAAGACCAACACGCAAAATAACTTTACCAGTCACAATTGAATTCGCAAACCATACATATAAGAAACATGACTGGATCTATATGGGATTTGACAAAACATAATTTCTAGATTAAATAATTGAAAGATAATAGAAAATAACAACCATTAATTTTATTAAACGTTAAAATGTACTTTTAGGAATTAAAAACATGAATAATAAAAATCAAACACAAGAGTTCATCCCTAGCTTTGTGTAGGGGATTAGTTCCTTATAAAAGAAATAAAAATAGCCTGCGATTGGAGAGAATTTTCGTTCTGAATCTCACGACTCCATGATCCGGCCTCGCGCTCATATTTCTTCTCTTCCTACTCTTGGCTTCACTGCTTTTTTTCTCTTTCCTTGCGCACAGCCCTTGCTTCACGTTTGTATCTGCGCAACTCAGCCTCTTGCTTCTATCTTGTTTTGTTCTCCCCAATTCAGCTCTTCTCTTTTTTTTTTAATTTAATGCGCCCTTTTGATTGTCTATTTTCTTTGTTTTATTTCTCCCCTTCACGTGCGCATGCAGCCCACCGTTTAATAACGTAAAACCCTAGCAGCATGTTCCACTTATTATGTTAACATGCACTAGCTGCCCTCTTCATATAATCATGTGCAGCCCCTAGGGTTTTTGTCTTCAACATAATGTAATATATATATTGTCTCCTTTTTATTAATTATGCACCTGATTCCTTACACGTGAACAGCTTACTCACCTAGGCGCGCAAAGGCTGGTATATCGTTTGTTTATTCTTTCTTTTTATAAGCAGCCATTGACTTTGTTTTTGTTTATTTTCTCTATATACACACTCCACTTTTTTTTAAAACAAAACCCTAATGTTTCCTTATTTCCTTCAAGTAGCAGCCTTTGAATGCATGCACAAAAGTCACGTCATTATTGTAAGGAGAATTGAAAACCTAATGAAAATCCTTTAGGGCCCACCCGTGTCGTTATGAATTCCTACAATACTAACAAATACTTAAATAATAAATATTTTCTAAATTATTATAAAAATAAAAATCACATAATAAAATGTAAAATACATAACTAAATACTGAACAATAAATCCGAATAAGTGATGTTTCGAAGTACATTTTCATGCACTTATCAATAGGGTATATTCAACTTGTTCTTGGCTAGGTTAGGATTTTGATCTTGAAATGGTTTAGGGTTTTTTTAGGGTTTTGTTTGTGAGAATCCTGGGTTCGATCTTCTATCATATTGGTTTTAGGTTGACTCGTTGTCTGTAGAGTGAATTGATATGTCATATGAGAGTTGCTCGAGTTCAAGTGATTCACTGATAGAGATGTATGTAGGCTCGCCCTTGCGAGTCGTCTCCCCCCTTTAATTTGCACGGTATGGACATATTAAGTTAGAGTGATGAAGATGTGCTGACAGTTGCATCGATGGAAGCTCCAGTAGGTATCCCCGAAGATGTGCCACCACTCCGAACAATCCCAACTGAGTCGGGTTAGTCCAGCACTAGTGAGTCGACCAATTTACTAACAAAAAATCCTCCGAGTAGAATAACCAAAAGAGCTATGAGGGAGATAAAAATAAAAGATTGGTTCCCTGAATCGGTTTAAGTGAAGTTAGCTTCTTCGAGATAACGAATCGACTATAGGATCCCAAGGTAGACTGGGTTTTACGAACGTCCTTTCGCATATGCGTTTAGGTTCCCAATTCCAAACCTAGTGTGGGAGGTGCTAGATCACTATGGGATTGCCCCCTCCCAACTAATGCCAAACACTTGGAGGGTTTTGATGTCAGTTGAAGTTCTGATGTACGAATTGGGAGTCAGATTTGGAGTGAAAAACCTTCTCTACATTTACTACATGAATGAGCATGTAGTGGAAAAAGGGAGATATCATCTCTTCCTTCGATAAAAGAGGGAAAATTTAATTTTTGGGCTGACTACAAGCGATAGAGGGGGCTGGCAGAAGGGCTATTTTTTGTGAAAGGAGAGGGTGTGTTTGGGTCGACTAGGCCCGGTCGAATACCCGAGTGTTGGGAAATAACGAGTGAGCGTTGGTCTTATACTTTCTTGTTTGTAGATTTACAGTACTTATTACGTTCTTCCTTTACTTCTTTTGTAGGTTCGAACCATAATCGAAACTTCGACGTGACGCTTGGGGTCGTAGCGAATACAAATTACATTTTGAGCATTCCCGCACCTGAGAGGAATTGGGGGGTGGTTTTGATAGAGAAAGGATTAAGTTTGATTCCATCATGGAAGGAGATTTTCTACCCGGAAGGTACCCACTTGCCTCTGACAAAAAGTATATTGACAGTCATTCTTATAACCTGGGCGTGTCGGCTCCTATACGAAGAGACTTTCTTTTTGAGGACTCTAACCCCCAATGAAAATTTATGTACACTGGAAAGGATGAGCCAGTTCAGACTCCCTTCAGTCGAAATAATGCTTGAACAGAAGAAGAAAAAGACCAAGGGGGAGGAAATTGAGATGGTCCCCGAACTTCATCCTCCCAAGAAGGATGCCCCTTCCATCCTCCCAGCTGAAGCTGCTGGTAAATCATCGACTGGGTCGGGGCAATCTTCAAAGAAAAGGAAGCAATTGGTAGATGTTGATGAAGATCCTGAAAATGTCATGATCAAGATCTCGAGAAGCACGATCATCATGTCGGATCCTTCCAACTTGTCTGATTTCACTGAGGGATTGCTTTTAAAGGAAGATGAATGTCGAATGCTGACAATAGGACCACTGGAATCCGCGAAGAGAGCCGTTGCTCGAAACTATGAGGTAAAAAATTTATGAATTCATAAACCTTCTTGGTCAAATTATTCATATTTCACCTTTGTCATGTCAGACTTTGGAGTATTCCATTTTTCAACAAAGATATGTGGAAGCCAGCCTGAGGAAGGCGAGAGACCTGGAAAAGTCGAACGCAGCTCTGTGAAAGGAGTTGGCTGAAGCTAAAGCTTCCTCTGATGAGTCCAAGAAGAAAGCGAAGAAAGCTGAGAACGAATCTAAGGCTATGAAAGCTAAACTGGAAACGACGTCTTCTGAATTGGAGGTATTGAATGAGAGTGTCGAAGATCTATAGGGCCAGAAGACCGAGCTGCTGGATAGATTAGAGGGAGTGGCCACGGAAGCTATTACAAAGGATAGAAGCCTCCTCATGAAGCAATATTAGTCAGGAGAGCACAACACTTGGAATCCCAAAAAATAGATTACACAAGGGAAGAGGTTGGAGGCTGGTCTCTCTTTGTCAATCGAGGAAACTATGTTGGACAATTATGACTCATAGCATCACTATTTGTACAGAATATGGTGTTATTGTACAAATTAACTATGTGACAAAGGAAATTGCTTTTTTATCATTTGTAATTGGATTATCTAGATATATAACTGATAAAAGTCCTTATGATTAGTTCCGGATTAATAAGATATGAGACAGTATTAATCCACAAAGATTTAATCATTAAATATCCCTAGTCGTAGTATTATCGAGACTGGACATCGATAATGCGGAATAGGCTAGTATTTCACTTGTGCTTGTTATGGAAGCGTAACGGTATAGTTCTCATATATTTGGGTATTGGATACTCATGCAAGTGTAATACGAGGTTGTGTTTTACCGATGGTACGGAAAACAGCTTCGCTCTGGATAGACCCCTCGGAATCCCATTGGTAGTATGACTATGTGTCTATGGGATTCCGAATCAGGGTAGGTGTATTTGGTCTTAACCTGAGACTTGCATCACTAATACTTGCGACAATCAGTATACTTTGGTTTTGGTCGTACAGGGCTTTAACAGGTTCTATGTACGCCTCTTCTGGGTATATTGAGAATCGTAGTGTATTGGGTGTGATGTCAAAAATGAAGTATCACTTTAGTCATATGGAGATGATGATCACGCAGGGATACAGAACTGGTACTCTAAGAACTATAGCCATCGGGGAAGTATAACTTGGTCATGACTTTCAGATCATAAAGAGACTGGTTGTTAGTAATCCAATATATGCTTCGTACGGGGCAGACACAACTCCAGCCCCATGCCTTGCATGTGAAATCTGATACTGGATCGTAATACGCAATACTACATATACTACGCCTGACAAAGATCTTGTATTCCGTAGCAGAATGGAGAATTACGTAGGCACGATGCTTTGCTAGAAGCCAACCATGTCTTGTAAATAGGTAAATACGTGGTACTGGGTACGCACGTGTTCGGATAGTCTGATGACCGTATTTACTGCCAACATATTCAGGGATCTCTTGGGTCACATCCCAAAGATTCACCGATGAAGTTTGACTCGAACAATATTAATCTGGGATTAATTATGAGAGAGAATATTAATCTGGGATTAATAAAGAGAGAAATATTAATCTGGGATTAATAAAGAGAGAATTAATGTGGGATCAATTACTGCAAGAATTAATCTGGGATTAATTATCAGAGAAAGAATTAATCTGGGATTAATTGCATCGAGAATTTATCTGGGATTAAATTCGTCGATAGGAGAGAGAACGCGATTAATTTGGAATTAATCAATAAAATAAATTTAATAGTTAAATTAGATGTTACTATTTAATTTATTTAATTGGGCTAAATAATATATTTGATATATTAATTGAAATTGGATTTCAACGGAAAATTAAATTAGATTTTAATTTTAGCGAACGAATTAATTTGGAATTAATTCGCGAGCGATTTTCATAATAATTTTACTGGGTATTATTATTTAATTAAATTGGATTTAATTGTATCGCGACGGAAAATTCGTTTAATCGGATTAAACGAATCCGAGCCCGAACTGTGTTGAGTAAGCCCACTTGAATTTTGAATTTAAAGTGGGACTCACTTTACTTACATCATTAGTCACCCTTGGTGATTGGTTTGATGATGGATTTTGGTGGAAACTTAATATACACTCAACATATTTATTTTGAAATTAAATACTCTCTCTCCTTAGGCGTAGGCCGAATGGCCATTATTTTTGGAAAAGGCTGAATGGCCATGAATTTGGTCGCGGAATGGCCATTAATTTTAGAAATAATGTTTTACCTCTGACACTTGCTATAAATGCAAAAGGCAATAGCCTTTGATTTCTCCAATTTTTAAAAAGCCGTTTTGACTTCACTTTTGAATATATATGGCTGAAAGAAAATTTAATTTCTCTCTGCAACAACAATAGACCGATGAAAAAGCTCTCTTTCTTTTTGGCTTCTCTGGAATTGAAAAAGTGAAGGGCCGATTGCTTTTGAAGCTTGGCCTCTGTTTCTTTTTTAAGAAGGCCGAGAGGCATTTCGTCTCTAGTTTTTGGAAAACAAAAGAAAATAGCAATGGCCGATTGCTACCCCTCTCTCTCTTGGACGAATTTATTTCTCCTAGGGAGATATAATCTGTTTCATTCATTCTTGTTAGCATATAAGGGAGTCAAATGAAGGTGATATGGATACTCACCCAAGAGCTTGGGAGCTCCAACATCCATGAAAAGTTTTGAGTTTTGAATTCAAACCGATCAATGTAAGTTTTCCGCAACTTATTTTTTATTATTATTCACACACGAATCACGCTTAGAGATCCCTGACATGTCTAGGACACTTACAAACTAAAGTTGAAGGAGGACAAGCAGCTCCAAAGAATTTGCAATTGAGGAGACTGAAAGGACTATTGCTGATACGATCGAAGACATCCCAATGGCAGGTGATCCAGCAGATATGGTCGCTGAAGCTGCCATCGAAGAATCCATACCAGAGTGCCCTATGGAGACTAATCCTATCACTCATCCAGCTGGTCTAATTGAGCTGTCGAAAGCCAAGATGCTGAAGAAGAAATTTCATCTGTTGGGTTCAGATTTTTGTAATATTGGCTTAAAGCCTCGATGTAAAAACAATGTTTTCCTTTGGTATATAATTGAATATTTTTTTATTATTTCTATGAAATCAAATTGTTAATATCTTTATTCAATTGAAAACTTCAAACAAAATCACACATAAATAAGCTGAAATAAAAGATTAAAATGACTTGGCCGTCTCTTTGTGATAAGACTGTAATTTTTCGAGTGAGTCTTAAGCCTCCGTAAACATTATCTGTAGAATTTCTTGAGGTGGATGGCATTCCAATTGTTATGGATATGTCGACCATCCTCTGCTTTTACTTTGCAGGCTCCGTGGCCCACAACTTTCATGATGATATATGGACCTTCCCAAATAGGACTGAGTTTTCCATCCTAACTTCCCTAGTATTTTTAAAGACTCACTGTAGGATCCAATCTCCTTCTTTAAAAGATCTGCTTCTCATATTTTTATTGAAGTGTTTGGACATCTTCTATCGAAAGGCTGCAAGCCATATGGACGCGTTCTTCCTAAGCTCGTCTACAGAGTCGAGTGCACTGGACATGAGCTGAATGTTCTCATCCTCATCAATCCACTGGTATCGTGGCGACAGCATACCATAGTCGATTGGAATGACTGTCTCGATGCCAAAAGTCAAGGAAAATGGTGTTTCTCCAGTGGATGATCTTACAGTTGTTCGATACGACCATAAGACTCCTGAGAGTTCATCAGCCCAGGCCCCTTTTTTATTTCTCCAGCCTCTTCTTCAAATTATTCATAATGGTCTTATTAGAAGATTCGGCTTGTCTGTTGGCTTGTGGGTAGCACGGGATGGAGAAGCTAAGCTTGATTCCTTAATTCTTACAGAAGTCTTGGAAATGGTGACTGATGAATTGAGACCCCTTATCAGTAATAATCTCCCTGGGTAGATCGAAACGACATATGATGTTCTTCCAGATGAAGTTTTGCACCTCTTTATCCCTTATCCTTGCGAAGGACTCTACTTCAATTCATTTTGTGTAATAATCTGTCAATGCCAACATGTAGACCCGCTGTCCCGAGACGACAGATAGTTTCCCAACAATGTCCATTTCTCATTTCATGAATGGCCAATGGGACAAAGAATGACTGAGTTTTTCAGGTGGGAGATGAGAGACGGGGGTGAACCTTTGGCACTTTTTATATTTTCTAGTGTATTCAACTGCGTCGGCTCGCATTGGCCAATAATACCCGGCTGTGTGGGCTCGACATGCGAGACTCCTCCCCTCATAGTGATTTCCACATTCTCCTAAGTGCAGCTCGGCTAACAGGTACTATGCTTCTTCGGGATTTAAGCATTTGAGGTAGGGTCCGGAGAAAGATCTCTTCATCAATGATTATCGTAAAGAGTGAACCATACAGCTTACCGCAGGATCTTCCGGGTGGCTACCTTGTCTGCTGGTAATTCGCCTTCCTCCAAGTACTTTCAAAAATGACATCCAAGAGTCTGTTTGCTTGATGATGGAGACGGCTCCATCTTCTGTTTTAAGAATGGCTAGCCATTGTAAATATGCCACTGGTATGGCTCGAATATTATCCTCTTATAGGGCGGACCTGAGAGTAGCCAGGGCATCCGCGTGAGAGTTCTCAGTCCTAGAAATATGTGAGATAATAAATGATTCCAAAGTAGATTGGATTTCCTTCATCTTTGATAAGTAGGCCGCCATTTAAGCTCCTCGAGCTTGGTAAGATCCTCGGGGTTGATTGATAATTAATTGAGAATCATATGTCGCATCCATTCTCTTCACTCCAATCTCTTTAAGCAATGTTAGCCCGGCTATCAACGCTTCGTACTTAACCTCATTGTTGGTAGTTTGGAAGCCACACTTAAATGTCTATTGTCTAACGTCGCCTGAGGGAGAGATGATTACAACTCCTAACATGGAGCCTCGTCTGGTGGAAGAACCGTCTACTGTAAGTTTCTATACCTCAGTCACCTGGACACACAGTACCTTTTTCTCCACGTCAGTTTGTAGACTGGGCCTGAAGTCTACCACGAAATCCGCGAGAGCTTGGGACTTGATAGCGGTTCGCGGTTGGTAAGTGATGTCGTACTCCCCAAGTTCAACTACCCATTTGGTTAGTCTTACAGAGAGTTCAGGTTTGTGAAGAATGCTCCTCAAAGGGTAGGTAGAACATACGATGATTGGATGACCTTGGAAGTATGGTCGGAGCTTGTGAGCTGCTGTCACCAATGTAAGAACCAATTTCTCCATTTGAGTGTATCGAGTCTCCGGGTCCAATAGGGATTTACTCACGTAGTAGACCGGGAGTTGTTGTTCTTCTTATTCCCTTACTAAAACAGCGCTAATCGCATGTTCTGAGACTCCAAGGTAGATGAATAACCTTTCACCGTCGACTGGCTTGGATAAGAAGGAAGGTGTGGTCAAGTACTCTTTTAGTCTGTTCAAGGCTTCTTCTCAGGCCGGGGTCCAGTCGAACCTCTTTGCCTTCCCAAGGGTGGAGAAAAATAAGAAGCTTTTGTCGGTGGATTTGGAGATGAATCTGTTGAGAGCAGTTATCCTTCCCGAAAGTCGCATGACTTCTTTGGGGTTTGATGGGGAAGAGATGTTGAGGATGGATTTGATATGCTCTAAGTTGGCTTCTATTCCACCTCGAGGGACCAGGTAACCAAAATATTTCCCGGAGGCTACTCCGAAAGCACACTTAGTGGGGTTCAACTTCATCCCATACTTTCGTATCACATCAAATGCTTCTTACAAGTGTTCCAAGTGTTACTTGGCTTGTAAAGATTTTACCAACATGTCATCAATGTAGACCTCCATGGTTTTCCCAATCTGATGTGAAAACATCTTGTTGAAAAGACATTGGTAGCTAGCACCAACATTCTTCAGCCCGAATGATATTACTTTATAACAATAAATTCCTCTGTTAGTGATGAAGGTCGTTTTCTCCTGATCATCCGGATACATGAGGATTTGGTTGTATCCTGAATACGCGTCCATGAAACTAAGTAGTTCATGTCCCGTAGTAGCATCGATCATTGAGTCGATATGAGGCAATGGGAAGGAATCCTTCAGACATACTTTGTTCCAGTCTTTGAAATCAATACAGACTCGCCATTTACCATTCTTTATTCGTACAACCATAACGTTAGCGAGCCACCCCGGGTACTGTACTTCTCTAAAAACTCCATTCTCTAACAACTTTTGGACTTACTCATCGATAACTTTGTTCCTTTCTGGGGCGAACTTCATCCTCTTCTGTTTGATAGGTAGGTAGGCTGGATCCACATGCAGCTCGTGTGTCATCAACTCTAGGTCTATTCCTGTCATGTCTCCATGTGACCTCGTGAAGCTGTCGTGATGCTTCATAAGGAAATCCACCAGTTCGGTGCGTAGGACAATGTCGAGGTCGGCTCTAACTTAGGTCTTATGGTCTGGGAAGTGAGGGTGAATTTGGACCTCATCAAGTTCTTCCACCTTAGGAGTATCTGCGTAGACTTGACAAGATCCCTCATGTAATTGCTAGGCTGTCTAGGGTTTAGGCTTGAAGGTCATTTGGTAACAAGTTCTAGAAGCAAATTGGTCCATCTGATTTCCTAGACTCCCCATTTTGTAGGAAACTTCAGAACCTGGTGATAGGTGGATGAGACGGCCCTCATATCGTGAATCCACGATCAACCCATTATCAAGTTGTAGGCCGAAGGAAAATATAGGACAATGAATGTAGTCATTTTGTTGATTCCTCCCGCATATACTGGGAGAGAGATTTCCCTATAGTGAATTTATGTTCTCCGCTAAAGCCAATCAATGTTGTAGATCGATGATTTACTTTCTTCAATCCTCCTCCCATGTCGTGAAGGGCCGCTAGGAAGACGATGTTAGCTGATGACCCTATGTCGACTAGAACTCTCTTGATGATGAAGTTGGCCACCTACAAGGATATCACAAATGCGTCATGGTGGGGGTTCTTAAAACTGGATATCATGTCGTCCATGAACTCGATCGCCAATCCAGTATAATCTTCTGCTTCCATCTCCGTGTGTCCTGAGGTGACTGTCATTACCATTCTCGTGTGTCGTTTCACTGCTAAATAAAAGATCCCACTAACTTCGGATCCTTCCGATATAAGATTGACCGTATTATTGAATGACGGAGGAAGTATCGGGGCTTCTCCCTGGTTAGCCTTTTCTTGCCTCCGGGCTAATATGGCTTACCATTTTTCCGTGAGTAGGTCTTTCAAGTGCACTTGTTTAACAACTCCAGTACCTCTAATCTCAATGATATGTAATCGGTCGTTGTGTGGCCGTAGTCTCGGTGGAATTCACACCATCTCTTTGTATCTTTCCTTTCGGAGCCCTCCTTGGAACGTGGATGCCACTTTACTTCATTCCCCATTTTCCTGAGAATTGAAACGAGTTCACCTGGTGATATGGTGAAGTTGTAGTCTGGGATCATGGGGCAGCATTAGGGGTTCTCTCTCTTCTGTCGCATGGGATTGGCCTGCGATTGGAAGCCCTGTCGTAGGGGCGGTTATCCTTAGCTTGATGAGTTCTTTGATCTATCATTTGTTGGCCCCTCCTATAGAATTCTTTCAATCATCTGAATCGATATATCCTCCTTTCTTGTAGACTGGTTGAGCTTTCCCTCCTTGTATTCCTTTTATCTTCTTCCCATCTGATTTCTATTCAGGCTCTGGCCATTGCCTGGTACATAGTGTATCATCGATTCTTCGTCAACTTTTAGTAGAGGTTGCTATCGTCCAACAACCCATTCCCAAACACTTCCACTGCTATCTGCTGGTGGAGATCTAGGATAACAATCTTTTCCTTATTGAAATGTGAGACATAGCTTCATAGAGATTCTCCTTTCAACTGTTGTATGGCATTGTGGGCATATGTGGTCTTCTCGAATTTGTAAGAACTAGCGAATTTTTTCCACGAACTTGTCTGCTAATTCCTTGTATGACCCAATTGAACGGTATGGCAAATTGATAAACCACGTAAGGGCTGGACCAGCCAATGTCTCTCCAAACCTTCTATACATTTTTGCTTCTCTCTAATGTGAAGAAATACATATGGACATCATCTTGTATTTGTAGTGGATTATGTGGTCGTCGAGGTCGGTCGATCCATCATACAACTTCATCTCATATGGGCAGAACTTTCGAGGGATTTCAACTGAACTGATCCTCTTGACGAAATGAGTGTCTGTAATAATTCATGTTCTGCTCATCTTCAAAGGTACATTGGCTCCTGGTAGGCTGGAAAGGATTGCTTTCTTGAATTCCTCAATTTTCTTGCTTATAGATGAAGATGTTATTGGTTCAGATGGTGGTATGTGTTGGTTCCTCCCATGACCGATTAGATGATTTTCGGAAGGGGGAATGTCGCCCCGTTGTATCGCTTGGTGTCTCCATCGAATTGGGTTAGTGGTCCGGATCATTGGGGGGTTGGCTAGCCCTCGCCTGAAGGTGGAGGAAAGATGTTCCAGCTATTTTTGGAGGCCGTTGTTGGAACTCTTCATGGCCGAATTTTCTTCTTCCAAGACACATAAGCGTTCCTAGAGAAAGGCCAATTGGCCAGCTAGATCTGAAGACTCGCTACCAGAAGCCATAGTAATGCTTGCAAGTTCTTGTAGGTTGAACGTATGCTTTGTTTTCTTATGAATTGCAAGGGTCCCACGGTGGGCACCAAATTGTAGACGCTAGTTTTCTCCCGAGGTCCACAATCTAGATTTAGTTTAGAGGGGCACTAGCGATCCTGCAAAACAAAGAGGTATGGAGAGCGTGGAGATTCAACCCACCGGTGTGGTGGATGTCGTAGGCACTCCCACGTCCAAGTTAGTAGAGTAAAAGATCTATTAACACCGTAGAAAGAAGAACAATGGAATGTATTACCTTGATCCTCGTATGATGCCGTGAGGACGGTAGGTAGGTGATTATGAGAACTGTGGAGAGAATGCTATTAGGCTATGAATAAGAGAGCTTCCATGATGTTCCTCGTGGACCTTCTTCTCTTATATACACACTCTCGGGGAGGCGTGTGTATTTACTACACTTGATTGATTGTCCGTTGGGTGTTGGTAACGGCCGATTTTATGAGGGGTAATTATTATGTTTGCCCATTGAAGGCTGAAAACGGCTGGGTTATGAGGGGTGTTTATGAGTTCGAGCATTTCGTGGGCTAGCGTATGGTGGGCCTTAGTTATGGCTTAGATATGGGGTATTTCACTGGGTATGGGCCCGTGAATCTCTGGGCCTATATACAATAAACTTAGGGCTTCTTTTAGTGTGTGGGTTTGAGGTAGCAATTTAGGCCTGAAGTAAAAGGTTGAAATTGCCCTTGGCCCAAATTTGGCCCGTACATTGGGTTACGGCTAAAATATATAGAATTAAAAACTTTTTGCTGATTTTAACTAGATTTACCGATTAAGCCATAGGTTGATTTTTGTAATAAATAACCTATATGCAAGTTTCTAATATATAAGTATGTAATAAATAAAACTTGCAATATTTAAATAGTGTAAGGATAGAGAAAACGACACCGAGATTTATAGTGGTTCGGCCAACAATACTTACGTCCACTCCCTCAAGCTGCGCTTGAAGCTTTTCACTATCAACGGAGTTTTTACCGTGGCTCACTCACAACAAGATTTTTATGCAAGGTACACTCCAAACCTTTATATTTTGAGTTTTATACGTAGGCTCAATCACAAACCTTTACAATTACCCAAACGATGAGATTTCACAAACCACAAGTGTTTTGAATAAAATATTTGTAAACACACTTGGGCACTCACAAAGATGAAGAAGGTTGTGTGAGTTGTTTACCCAAATGATCTAGGTTCACTACAAATATATATGAAGGTGTAATGTGTTTGAGCTTGATGTGTGAGTGTATATGAAAATGAAGGTTTATAAAACACTCTTGTTTTTGCTCTATGAGATGATAAAAAGATTCTCTATTAAGTCTCTTCTGAAGCAAAAACAAATTGGGGCTCAATTTATAGTAAAATGAAAGACACGCCCCAACAGCCCTTTCTAAGACCAATATACTGGTCTCTGACATCAGTATGCTGGTCTCCAACAGATATATGACCATTTGGAGAAATTAGCATTTAGAATGGTATGGTCACCGATATGGAGACCGGTATGGTCCTTACCGGTTCCAGTGAGTGTTCAATGTGAATGGCTTGACAGATATGTTAATCGGTATGATGACCGGTTTAGGTCATGTCTGTTCCAATAAAGGAACTAGCTGTTAGGCTCACTGGTATGGGACCGGTATGGAAACCAGTTTGGTGTGTGCTTATTCCAGTAAGCATGTAATCTATAGGTTCACCGGTTTGGTGACCGATATGATATGTGTCGGTTCCAATAAGCATGTAAAATAGAGCATCTCACCGGTATGGATATCGATAAGGGATCGGTATGCCGGCCTCTGTATCAAAAATGAAAATATGAACCTAATGCATCTAAGTGAATGTGCATGTTCTCTATGAGCTTAGGCACTATAATAAACAATTCACATTACAATTAGAGCCATAAGCTAAGACTTCACATAAATTCTTCAATGTGTGCAAGTCTTCACATTCTTCACTCTTCACCACCGCTGTGCTTCTACATCTTTTTGTAATGACTCGCTTTGACGCATCGAAGACTTCACTCTCATCAAAATCCAGTATGCAATTATGTTTCTAACACTAGGTAGTCTAAATTTGAAGGTAATCCATACATGTCATATGTAGAATATATGACAATCGTTCCATGTCGACTGGAGAACATGACTTATCATTTGCTGTCATCTAGAAGAGATTATGATCCTTCCATGCAGTCTGGAGTTGATGGCAACCACTTCAAGTACTCTGGAATAGTATGCAATTATGTTTCTAACACTAGGTAGTCTAAATTTGAAGGTAATCCATACATGTCATATGTAGAATATATGACAATCGTTCCATGTCGACTGGAGAACATGACTTATCATTTGCTGTCATCTAGAAGAGATTATGATCCTTCCATGCAGTCTGGAGTTGATGGCAACCACTTCAAGTACTCTGGAATAGATGACAATCATATAGAATACTTATTGGTTGATTTGGTATACTAGAGGATTATGAGGGTATTCTCATGTCGACTGGAAGAAGTATGTAGATTGGTCCAGATGATGGTCCATATACGTCGATTGGAGCAAATGGATTTCTCATTAAGAATTGAACAAATGGGTCAGATGACAATCCTAGAGAAGTGACGATTTCAAAGAATGGAGTGTCTAAAATTGTGTCGGCTCGACTCTTTCTCACTGGTAGCTTGACACCGGTATGGGTGGCAAAATGAATCAATGAATCAAATTCGTGACAAATACTAAACGAATCTAATTGTAATGCACTAAATTCAAATTCGATTCGTTTATTAAACGAATCATGATATTATGATTCAGATTCGATTCGTTTAAAAAATGAATATTCGTATTCGATTCGTTTATTCGTTTACATAAATCAAATAAATCGAATCGAATTTATTATTGGTTTACTAAATGAATATTCGCATCTGATTCGTTTATATAAAATTAAACAAATCGAATTTTATATTCGTTTAATATTTGAATATTCGTATTCGATTCGTTTAATTAAAATAAAATATAAAATCTAAGCATCCATTCATACTATATTCAATAGAATATTCATTGTTATAATCTTAAAATCCTTACAATAAGCTATAAATTTCAAATTATAAGTCAATTACATAATAATACTTAAAATCTACAAAACATATTTTGACTAAAATTTCGAATACGAGTTGAGACGGTAAATATTTTTATCATTATCATCCAGGAAAAAAAAATCATGAAAATAAAATAAAGTTATTTTATTGAGTTAATTTTTTCAAAAATTATTTTTGAAAAATTTAGAGTTAAGAGAATGAATTTTACCGTCAAACTTGCACATAATCACTAGGACTAGTGCCACTATCTACTCATTGAGTAGTATTGTTAATGCTCATTTCCATAATATTTTCAGTAAGTTGGTCCATGGTGACTGCACGATTTTCTATAAATAAATACATACAGTTAAGAAAGCATGCAAATAATCTCAGTATTTATAAATATAATACTCGTGGTTCATCCAAATAAAGTGAAGCGGAATTTTCTCATGAATCATAAGATCAAGACTAACAAAATTTACACCAAATAAAAATTTCGATGAAGATTTGAGTATGAATGTGCACATGGTGGCAAGTGAAAACATAACATAATATTCATCAAAGTTTGAAAATTGACTTGAAAATTAGCTGGTGAATCAAGGCTTTCAAGAGTTACGTGCATCTGACCTGTTTTTCAAAGTTAGCTCCAGTTTAAAAATATTACATCACAAACAAAGAATTAAGCCACAACACCAAACTATCAAATGCACATTTAATCTTCTAGCCTCACAGTTATGTAAAAATATATTAAGACATTCATATTCAAAACTTATAAAACAGAATGTGAAAGTATAAAATGAGAGATTGATCACTTACCAATCTCTCCGAACATCCAATCTCTTGTGGTTATAATCACTTCCACCGTATCTGGATTTAGTGAACTTCAAAATGATCGAGAACTCAACCACTAATACTAAAAGCTTATTCTGATGCAACAGTGGATATTGGAATGGTCAAGATATCACGAGCCATGGAATCAACAAAATTCATTTCCTTTCCAAAAATTTAAAATGTCTAATTCAACACTTCTATCAACTCGTGGTTCATCCAAATAAATTTCCAATTCATATTTTCAGACAAACGAATCAAAATTCAAGCTTTGGAAGTCATCGAACTCCTATAAAACAAGTACAAATATGAATAATCAAAATATATCCAAGCCTTGGTTAAATAATAATAATAATATAAATCCAAAACAAGTATAACTAATAAATTTACCTTAAAGATATCCAAGCTTTAGTTCGATTCATTTTCCTTACGTCCTGAACTTGTACCACATGATTAAATTATGTAAGAGTGGATGAAGAGAAAGATGATGGTCCGGCCAATTGAAACTCATCAAATAAGGAAAATAATTTATTTTGAATATTTTTAACTCCTGTAAATCTTCACAATGTGCCTTTTTATAGGCAAACTCAAAGAATGACATCTTATAACAAGAATCTAATATGAAAGCTTCCTATGCAATCAATTTCATCCACCACTAATTGGTCTAAATTTACTTTAACTGCAAACACCTTAGGAAAGTACAAATTTGAAGTGTGGTACTTTTTACCAGAGAAAATACATGTAATCTCATAAAATATAGACAAGAATTTTCCAATTTTCTCTATTTTTCTATACTTTTCTTCAGAAGGACAACTCTTATAATTAGAATTACTCAATTGCAAATGGAAAAAAACATTTTTATAATATACTACACCCTCAAGCATAAGAAAAGTAGAATTTCATCTTGTATGAACATCTTATCTTAACTCTTTCTTTTCATCTAGAGATACTTATTTAACGTACTCCAAAAATTTTCTTTTCCTAGTTTGGGACCCTTTGACATATTTCACACTATCACGAGCTTTCTCTATTTCTATCTCAATTTCATTCAACCCATCGTGAACAATCAAATTGAGAATATGAGCACAACATCGAATATGAAAAAATCTCCATCAGATATTAGAGCATTCCTTAATTTCAATTGACTCTTCAACATAAGAACACAAACATCATTACTTGAAGCATTATCCACTGTCAATGAAAATATTTTTTTCTCAAAACCCCAATGACATAACGACGATAATAATTTCTCAGCCAAGGGAACCCCAGCATGTGAAGTTGGCATTTCACCAAAATTCAACACTCTTTTATATAAATTTCATTCTTTATCTATGAAATGTGCAATCTGACACAAATAACCATCTTTAGTAATAGAAGTCCATAGATCAGTAGTTAGACATATTCTATTAAAAGTTTGTTCTAACATGCTTTTAATATTTACTTTTTCCCTATTATGTATCTTTAGCACATCAGCTTTTGCAGTGTTCCTAGAGATAAATGGCATTCATCACACAAATACTTCATCATTTTCCTAATACCCTCATGTTGGACAATTATGACACATAGCGTCACTATTTGTAAAAGACATTGTGGTTTTTGTACAAATTAACTATGTGACAATGGAAATTGCATTTTATCATTTTGTAATTTGATTACTTAATATATAAATGATAAAAGTCCTTATGATTAATTCCGGATTATAAGATATGAGACAGTATCAATCCATAATGGTTTAATCATTAAATATCCCTAGTCCTAGTATTATCGAGACTGGACATCGATAATGCGGAATAGACTAGTATTGCACTTGTGCGTGTTATGGAAGCGTAACAACATAGTTCTCATATATTTAAGTATTGGATACTTATGCAAGTGTGATAGGAGGTTGTGTTTACTGATGGTACGAAAACAGCTTCGCTCTGGATAGACCCATCGAAATCCCATTGGTAGTATGACTATGTGTCTATGGGAATTCGCATCAGGGTAGGTGTATTTGGTCTTAACCTGAGACTTACATCGCTAGTACTTGTGACAATCAATACGCTTTGGTTTTGGTCGTTCAGGACTTTAACAGGTTCTGTGTACGCCTCTTCTTGAGAATCGTAGTGTATTGGATGTGATGTCAAGACGGAAGTATCACTTCAGTCATATGGAGATAATGATCACACAGAGATATAGAACTGGTGCTCTAATGTGTTGCAAACATCAGGATAATATGACAAGGTCATGATTTCCTGATTAAAGAGACTAGTTGCTTGTGATCCGATATATGCTTCGTACGGGGCAGGCACTATTCCAGCCTCAGGCCTTGTATGTGACATCCGATACTAGATCGCTATACGTAATACTACGTATACTACGCCTCACAAAGCTTATATATTCCTTTAAGAATATTTCTGGAGAATTGGGTAGGCACGGTGCTTTGCTAGAAGCCAACTATGTCTTATAAATCGGTAAAAATATAGTACGAGGTAAGTACGTGTTCGGATAGTCCGACGACCGAATTTACTGCTAACATATCTAGGGATCTCATGGGTCGCTTCCCGAAGATTCACCGATGACGTATGATTCAAACATAATTAATCTAGGATTAATTATGGAGAGATTTTATCTAGGATAAAACTACTATATGAAGAGAGAGAGAGAATGATTAATTTGGAATTAATCGATAAAATAATATATTCGATATATTAAATGAAATTAGATTTCATAACGGAATTAAAATTGGATTTACGAATGAATTAATTTAGAATTAATTCGCAAGCGATGTGAATAGTAATTTTGCTAGGCATAATTATTTAATTAAATTTGATTTAATTACGTCGTAACGGAAAATTCGTTAATTCAAAATTAGCGAACCTGAGACCGGGATGTGTTACGGGCCCACTCGAATTTTGAATCAAGTGGGGCCCATATGTCGCATCACATATCACATCACTAGTCATTCATTCACCTTTTTGGTGATGGAAGTTAGTGAGTGAAATCTTGGTAACTTGTTTTACACACAAGTTGACAAGGTGATTGACTTTATACCAACTTTGGTATATCTTTCATTTTTTTTTTTTTTGAAATCAATACTAAGTCATTCACTCTCTCACCCTCTCTCTAGCTCACGGTTTTTAAGCAAGAAAATACTCTCTCCAATTTTCTTCTTTGGCTGAAAATATTTAAGGAAGAAAGGTGATTTTTGTTGCAAAAACCTCCATTGCTAGCACATCAAGGGATCATTCATGGTGATAGGGAAACCTATCCTTGAGCTTGGAATCAACAACAAAGCTTGGAGCTTGGATTTCAATTCAAATGAGGACTTGGAGGAACTTCTCAAAGGCAAAATTTTGTGTTCAACGCATCCAACATCCATTCTTTGTAAGTATGATTGCGCCATACTTCATTATGTATTCTTATGATTTCATTGCTTAAATGATCTTGGGACATTTTAGAAACCTAACAATGGTATCAGAGCCTATTTGAGCATGAAATTTGATTAGGGTTCTTAACATAAAATTTGGGTATTTTTGATTTGAGCATGTTTTAATCAAATTGTTTGTTTAAATATGCTTGTATGTTAATAACTTAGAGTTATGCATGATCAATTTTAAGAAAAATTAATTGGATTAATTTTCCCCAAATTCATTGTGTTGGCCGAATGCTATATGAAACCCTAGGTCATGCTATTTTTTGTTTTTTGATCATTGGATGAGTTTAAAGACATGGATATATTGATTCGTGATTCAATCGGATTGAAATCGGAATTGGGTATAAAAATCCATCAAATGTCGTGACCATGTAAGCATGGAAATGAGATGATTTTGTAACAATAATGTTGGACATGTACTGATGATGAAAATGCATGATTAATTAATTAAATTAATGTTTTGGAAATGTTAATTTAGATAATTAATTAGTGCAATACACTTTAATTAATTAAATTTAGAAAATTAGAATTTAATTAATTATGCTTAATTTAGAATTGGGCTTAAAATGTTGTATTTGGGTCTAATGGGCTTGGTTGGGCCAAGTTGGTTTAGGATAATTGGATTTGATCCAAATTGGGCCTAAGTCATTCCATTAAGTTCAAATATAACAAATGGGCCTTTTAATGTTAATTGGGCCTAATGGGCCGAAATTGGTTTCTTGGCAAATAGGGTGATTCCTTAATTGGGCTTTGGTATTTGGGTTTGATTCATATTGACCAAAGTCCATGCCTTAAGAAATTAATAGAAAGCCCATTGGACTTTAATTAAATGACATTGGATTTTAATTGGGCTTTGAGACCCATTTAGATTAGATTTGGAATCTAAGTCGTGAAGGCGCATTAAAAAGTGTAGTTATTTAATTTGCAATTAAATATATAATTAGTATTGAATACGAATTAAATTAGATTTAAATTGTAGTTCGATATAATTCAAGAATTCGTACTTTGAGTACTTATTCTTAAACGGGTTGGACTCGCGCAAATCAAATCGTTGTTTGAACATTGGATGATCACTTTATTCAAAGATTAATTAATTGGATTAGATTGATTGAATAACATGCTTTGTGTGAATACATGGATATGTTGAATAAATAATGTATATCGGATGGATATTAGAAGGGAAATGGTAATTTTGGAAATTATTGTAAATTTATAATTTATTAAATTGGACCTACGAGTCCAGCCTTTTCTCTCGATTATTTGTAATTCCCTTCTCACCTAATTCCCCTCAATGTTAATGAGGTTTCTTTAATTGTATTATGTAATTGGGTAAAAGTTAGAATAGTGCTAGCCGAGAAGAGGAAAGGGAGTGATTTGTTCTAGGAACAATTTATGAGATATCCATCCGCATATCATTATTAATTTATTTACCTCTCCTTATTATGCTTTTAGAATGCATGCTTAAGGGTATATGATGAGACCTAATCAAAGATAATAAATTGGTTGCCAATTTACGCGAAAATCCCTTAACAAATATTAAGTGTTTTCCTTCCATTGAGTGATTCTTACTCAAGATCCAAGATTGGCACTGATTTGTTGGCCAAAGTCAAGACCTTTGTCCATCACGGATGTGTTTGAATCATGAAGGCTTTGTTGCATATCGTATGTCTTGTCCAAGTTGTGTTTTGTTGGCCAAAGTCAGGATCATTTCTTATCCATCGACATCGATTACGAAGCTTTCCAAAGTCAATGGGTTCTGCTTAACTGGAATCATTAAGCTTATTGTGCAAAAGCCAAGGCTTAGTTGATTCAGAGAAAGGTTAGGAAAATATATTGGCATATATATTGTATATATGTTTCGGACTTGGAGGTCCACCTACCGGATGTAGGAATTGGATGAGATCCAATTGATCTTAGAGATATACCTAGTTAAATATCATACAGCTTGTTGGCCAAAGTCAAGGTTGTGTGTTATTTAACGGGATCCTAGCCCACTAGGAAACTAGGTTTCCCGAGTACTCAACATAGGGTTAGAGGCTCGCCGAAAAATAGTGGGAGGCTAGTATTAAATTTGCAATTTCGTTCAAATACTTAGCTTTATGCGCTTTCAAATTATTTCGTCAATTATATTTATTAGTCGTACTAATATTTTATTATTATTTTTTGTAACAGTTAGACTGTACCCAAACATCGTTAATTGAATAGTTTGACTATTGCAATTAAGATGACAGGAAAGTTAAGCATTAGAGATATTATCATGGACGACAAAGTCTTTAATGGCACAAATTTTCAAGACTGGGATATCAATCTCAGGATTGTCCTAGGATCCGAGAAGTTGCTCTATATTATAGAGAAATCTCTTGGGCCTAAGCCCCGACCTGGGCAGTTGCTTGAGCTAGAGCTTTGGAAGACTCATAGCGATGACAACTCGAATGCTCGATCGGTTATGCTTGCTGCTACGACTCTGCAATTCTGTCATCAGAACAAGGGAGTGGATCCCTATGTGATGATGGCGAAGTTGCATGATCTTCACCGATCTAATCTTAGATCGCAAATATATGAGTTGTAGAAGAAGCACTTCCGCGCTCGCATGTCAAAGGGTACGTCTATTGAACACCATGTGTCAAAGATGATTGCTGACATTGAGCAGTTGGGACAGATGAGCATCGTCTTCGAGGCTGAGACTACCATAGATTTGATCTTACAGTCTCTCCCCAACACTTGAAGTGGGTTCATCATGAACTATAATACGCTAAACCAAGACAAAATCTTGGAGAGTTAATATCCACATTGCGTAAAGCAGAAAAGGAGCTTCAAAAGAGCAAGAAGCACGAGGCGCACTTCCTTTCAACATCTTAGACTCCGATGGCTTGGCCCAAGGCGACTAGAGTTGTAAAGAAGAAGAAGAAAAAGAAGGGCAAGGCTAAATCATCAAAATATTCTGGGAAGGGTAAGGACAAATCCCAAGATGTATGTCTGCAGTGCGGCAAGCGGTCACTAGAAGCGTGACTGCCGCGAGTACAAGACATAAATGAAGGAAATAAAAGCGGGCAAGGCACCAGCTTCAAGTGTGTTTGTTATAAAAATAAACATGTCTACTACTAGTTTTAAAAATTGGATTTTTGATTCTGGTTGTGGTACTCATATATGTACTGATGTGCAGGATCTGCAAATTAGCAAGAGACTGGCCTCAGGAGAGATTGATCTCCACATTAGAAATTGGACACGAGTTGCCGTATTGAATAGGAATATTATTTCTGTATCTATGTTAGCTCAATGTGGATATACTTTTATATTTAGGAACACTGGGTGTTTTATGTATGAAAATGATATGGAAATTTGCACTACTGATGTAAATAATGATCTTTACATTTTGAATATGAATCAAACTCAAACATATAATGTAACAAATAAAAGGCTTAAAGTAAGTAACAAGATGAAACTTATATGTGGCGTTGTTTGGGACACATTAACAAGACACCTATATCCACATTTTCGAAGAGTGGGTTCTCGGATGGATTTGATCCAAATTCATATGACGTCTGTGAATCTTGTTTATTAGGACAAATACCTAAAACACCTTTTAGCGGAAAGGGTGTACGTGCCACCGAACTGTTAGTCCTCGTTCATAGTGACGTATGTGTAAGGGTTTTTCTAGGGGCTGAATCCGGTAACGCAGCGGAAGCGGTGAAAATCGTATTTTCCGATTTCAAAACTTTTTTTCGGATTAAATAAATAAAAATTTATTTATTTAATTGTCCAATAATCAAATTATGAAATTAAAATTCAAATTAATCACATTCAAGTGAATTTACCGAATTACCCTAATATTGGAACTTTGTCCATTTTATTCCGAAATTGATCAAATCAATTTAGAATGATTCTGAATCATTTTTAGGATGAACTTAGCATGCTTGAAAAATCAAAACACCAAAAGCACTAAAAATCCCAAATCCTATTCATTTGGCCGAGAGCCTCATAAGGTAGGCATTTTGTGCCTTTTGTCATTTCATGTCTCAAAACACATCAAGATATAATCCAATCAATATGAAACTTTATATGCATCATATACACATCCAAATGCACAACATAAATGAAAAGCCCCAAATTTGGAATTAGTTATAAACCCTAATTTTCAATTTCCACAAATTGGACAAATTAGACCAAATACACTAAATCAATTACTTCAATCATCTTTCTTACATCCAATTCAAGTCTCAACACAATGAAACAACTCAAGATCAAATCTAGGTCATCTTAGAGTGGGTCAACAACTCTAAATTAGCAACATGGTTTCCAAAACCTTAAAAGAATCCTTACAACTACAATAGACACAATTTCTTTCATCACACATGCTCAACACTTCCATCAAAACTACCATCAACCAAAACACAAAGAATAAAGAAAAGAATAAATTAAAAACATCATATGTTCAAACCTAGATCATAAGGAACAATTTCTTATCTAATAGTAAGTTTGAAAAACTTACTAAATCCAAGCTTTCCTTTAGGTTTTTCCTTTCTTCTTCACAAGTTTCTTTGGTTTTCTTTTTAATGGAGTTTGTGAAAAGTGCATTAGGTTGCTAAATGAAAATGAAATGAAAACAATATATACTTGTAAATTGCCCTTGGCCGAATTCATGCAAGCATATAAACCAAATTTCATTTCAATTTCATTTAACTTTGCATTTGATAAAGTAAATTAAATAACTAAAAACACTTTATAGATATTTATTTTAAGTCAACAAAGGCAACTTTAATCATTTCAAAACAAATATCTAAAGTTAAGATATTTATATTTTAATTATATTAATCATTTAACAATTAATTAATTAATTAAATTCAAATATATTAAATATATGTATTATATTTACATTAAATATCAAATACATATATTCATTTATGATATAAGTCAAATATCTCAATTTGACAATTAATTAATGTGTATTTAAATTAATCAAGCATTAAATGTAAATATACAATAATTAAGTAAATGACTATCGGGTCCATACACATGTAATTTGCGTTTAACCTTTAAACGACTTTATAAACAATCAATATTATTTATTAATTTTGCTCTAGTGCTCTACGAGTTTATTTCATTATTGAGACTCTCTAGATTCAGGCATATCCGTCACGAAATCCAATTTCGTGTCCATAATTTATCCACCCGTAAATTATGACGATCACGGATAAACTGCCTGAATCATATAGGTCGAGGTCATGGCAAATGTATAATTCCTCCGTCACAGGTATCTGGATGTATCCCAGAGATATAGATGTAAACGTCAAATCTCTATGGGGATTATCCAGTCGACTATTCTTATTAGCAATCTCAAAAGAATATTTAGAACTAGCTTCTAAACTTTACCACGGGCCCATGGTTTTATCTGATTGCTAATTATATGGACTACCTATGCTCTGTTACACAGAACTGACGGATCATATCTTGATACACATAGGACACCCTGAGGATCTATCTACACCCAACGAACAGGTGGAGGTCTGATCTAAATATATCGGTGACGTGACTGCCATCTAAGTGTAGAAGATGTCTCATGTCCCACGATGGCATCTCAAGTCTAAGAATCACAAGTGCTACTCAACCCAAGAAGATTCTTATTGACGCTGGTGTACCATCCATTAAGAATCTTCGGTGAGTCGTTCAGTGTTTATCCGCTATAAACACCTACACGTCTATACTAGTCTCCAAGACTTATGGTTCATTGAGAAACCATTGGAATCATATATTCCAGTATACGACTTGTACCGGTCTCAACGGGTTTACTATACTGACCAAGTAGTGTAAACCTTGACCAGGAACTGTCTGAGAATGACAACATCATGATACTACTTAATGTCCGTTGCGACGCTTTTGCAACTGTATCATGACTAATCATTCTAGGGTCTTTACGTCTTTACCATATTAAAAGATTCATTATATTATAGAAACTGCATATATTATTCATAATAATAATGTTTTACAGAAGTATTTACACAGAAATACAACCGGGAATTGGCGTTGTGAGCACCAACCCCAACAAAAACTCCCACTTGCTCTAGTGCTAATAACGACTGTATCTAATACCCATCGACTCCACGTGTTTATCAAACAACTTCGGAGGTATGGCCTTCGTCAGCGGGTCTGCTACATTATCTTCACTTGGTACCTTGCACACGACAATATCCCCTCGTGACACAATCTCTCGAATGATGTGGTACTTGCGTTCCACATGCTTCGACTTCTGATGCGCCCTTAGTTCCTTTGCTTGCGCAATGGCTCCAGTATTATCACAATATAACAAAATCGCATTCTCGATACTTGGGACAACTCCCAATTCTGTGGCAAAGTTCTTTATCCACACAGCCTCTTTTGCGGCTTCAGAAGCTGCAATATATTCCGCCTCAGTGGTGGAATCAGTTGTAGGTCCCTGTTTGGAACTCTTCCAACAAACTGCACCTCCGTTAAGGGTAAAGACAAATCCAAATGTAGACTTTCTATCATCGGGATCGGATTGGAAATCGGAGTCTGTATACCCATTAACTTATCCTTAGTACCTTTAAGATACTTGAGGATATGTTTAATGGCCATCCAATGGTCATTACCTGGGTTGGACTGATATCTGCTAGTTACGCTAACAGCGAATCTGATATCAGGCCTTGTACATAACATGGCATACATTATGCTACCCAAACACGAAGCATAAGGTTGGCTAGACATTCTAACTTTCTCATCTTCTGTTTGTGGACACATCTTCTTTGAAAGATGAATCCCATGTCTGAACGGTATGTTTGCTGTCTTACAGTTACCAAAATTATACTGTTCCAAGATCTTATCTATGTACGTTGATTGGGATAACCCAATCAGCCTCATTTGTCTATCTCTATAGAGTTTTATCCCTAAAACATAGGAAGCTTCTCCCAGGTCCTTCATGGAGAAATTCTTACAGAGGTATGCTTTGACGCTTTGTAACATGCCTAAATCATTCCCAATGATTAGGATGTCATCAACATATAGGACTAAAAATACGACCATGCTCCCACTGGCCTTCTCATACACACAGGATTCTTCTGAATTCTTGAGAAAACCAGACGATCTAATAATCTCGTCGAATCGAAGATTCCAACTTCGTGAAGCTTGTTTAAGCCCATAAATGGACTTCTTAAGCTTACATACCATACCCGAGTTTTAGCTGGACGCAAAACCTTCCAACTGTTCCATATAGATTTCTTCATCAAGAAATCCATTTAGAAAAGCCGTTTTGACATCCATTTGCCAAATCTCGTAGTCATGATACGCAGCTATAGAAAGCAAAATCCGAATAGACTTAAGCATTGCAACCGGTGAAAAAGTCTCATCGTAGTCGACGCCAGATCGCTGCATGTAACCTTTTGCTACCAGTCAGGCCTTGTAAGTTTCAACCTTACCGTCAGGCCCGCGCTTCCTCTTGTAAACCCATTTACAACCGATAGGAACAATTCCTTCAGAAAGCAGACAAGTCCCAAGCAAACTTGATTCTCATGCATTGAGTCTATCTCAGATTTCATGGCATTTTGCCATTTCACGGAGTCGATGTCCAACATTGATTCTCTATAGGTGAAAGAATCTGTCTCTTCTACTAAGAGAACATCCAGACTCTTTTCTGTATCAAATACAGCGTTCAGGAGGTCTGGATACCCTTTCCGACCTACGGAGTGTATGTGTTGAAGGTCCTTCATCTATTTGAACTTCAGGTTCCTCCGTTGGTTCGTTGTTTTCAGGTTGGACTTCATCAAGCTCAACCTGTCTATGATCACCACCTTCTGACAAAAATATACTTCTAGAAATTTTGCGAAGCGAGCTACGAATACATTTCGATGCTCGGTATCATAGAACAAATATCCCCTCGTATTCGGAGGATATCCAACAAACCTAAACTTTTGCCCTCGAGGCGAAAGCTTATTTTGCTGAGTCACCCTGACATAGGCAGGACAACCCCAAACCTTAATATAATTAAGATTTGCTCTTCTACTGAACCATATCTCATACGGTGTCGTAGGAACAGCCTTTGAAGGAATCTTATTCAAAAGATGTGCGGCGGTTAAAAGAGAGAAGACCCATAAAAAATAGGGCAAATCTGTGAAACTCAACATTGATCGGACCATATCCAATAAAGTCTGATTTCTCCTCTCACATACTCCATTGTGTTGTGGGGTACATGGAGGAGTATATTGAGCGAGAATCTCATTCTCTTTCATATAATCCATGAACTCACCACTCATATATTCGCAACCTCGATCAGATCGAAGGCATTTATATATTTTCCAGTTTGTTTTTCTACTTCATTTCGGAATTCTTTGAACTTTTCAAAGGTTTCCGATTTATGTCGCATCAAATAGACATAACCATACCGTGATAGGTCATCGGTAAAGGTAACGAAGTATGAATAACCACTGTGAGCAGTTTGACTTAGTGGACCACATACATCAGAATGTACGAGTTCCAGTAAGTTAGTGGCGCGGTGTCCAACACCAGAAAATGGGGCTTTGGTCATTTTACCCTGAATACAGGATTCACAGGTTGGATAGGATTCAATGGTGAGATCTGGTATCAAACCATTCCTAACCAATTGGTTAAGGCGTTTAACGCCAATGTGACCTAGCCGCATATGCTATAGTTCAGTATTATTAACTTCAGGTAATCTACGTTTATTATTCCAGAACTTAAAATATCTTTTGATGTTTGCAGTGTAAAATGACCATGCTTATTTGGGCAACAAAGGATCTGAATATTATTCTTATCATATAAATACAAAGAACTGTTCTTAATATTAATACAAAAGCCTTATGTATCTAATACAAAATGGATATAATATTAGCTACACATCCAGGCACAAAAAAGCATTCATTTAACAAAAGTGTCTCATTCGGTAATGAGATCTCGCATACTCCCACTACAACTGCATCCAGTGAGTCTCCACTCCCGAATCGCAACTGCATCTCTCCAGGCTTCAGCCTCTTACTTTCCTTCAGCACCTGCAACGAATTGCAAATGTGAATGGGACAAGCAGAATCTAAAATACAGTTGGATGTGACGGCTTCACAAGCCAAAGATATATCAATAACTGGAAAAATAAAAGTACCTGATGTTGATGCTCTCTCCCTCCTTATCTGGGCAATGTAGTCCGGACAGTTCCTCTTCTAGTGCCCGACTTTGCCGCAGTGGTGGCATTTGTCTTCAGAAGCCCTTTTGGGCTTGGCTATCTTTGTCTGTTGTTGAGGACCAACTGCCTTCTTCTTCTTCTTGCCTTTCTTGTTCTTTCCCTTGGACATTCCTTGGGAAGAAGCAAAAAGAGAAGTAGATCTAGGAGGGCGAGTCGGTAATCCCTTCCTAAGGTCCTCTTCTGCCGTGAGCAACATCCTATGTAGCTCATTGTAGGTACAGACAGTCCCGTGCATCTAGTGAACCAAGAATGACACTCCTCCCGAGAATTTCATTCAAGATAAGATTATGTTGCCTCAATTGATCGATCAAATCGATCATTTGAAGACCATATGGGCTAACAGCTTGCCCCTCATCCAGATGCACATGGAACAGTTCCATGGCGACTTTGTGAACAATCACTTGTTCTTGGTTCTCAAACGATTGTCTCAATCGAGTCATCATACTATAAGAGAGAACTGAGGATGTATGATTTAACCCTTAAATCATCATCCTTCCAAGTTTTAAAAACTCGACGTTCCTCCTCCGTAGCATCCGCACCCACTGCAAGGGGCAACGGACCCTCAAGAACATAACCCAGCTTTTCGGAGTCGAGGACAATTCTCAAGTCCATTTCCCAATCTGTAAAGTTCTCAGCGCCTTTTAGTTTGTTCGCATCAAGCATACGCGCAAACTGATTTGTGGATTGCCCCGCCATCGTAAATCTATCATATAGATCACGAAAAACGGTTAGCAGATATAAAGCAGTTTCATATAATATCAAAAGCATAAACTAGATCATGGATTTTTAATCTACTATGCCCCTCCCACTAAATCATGCAATACTGTAATCCTCAAACAGAATACAAATATTTAATAATTAAATTAAATACTAATAGTGAAAGGTGGATCCCGTGAATATATTTCAGTTCACAGCAGAGGCACGGTCTCGCCTACGTATATTCATCAGGTAGACAACTCATTTGTCAATCACTCAATAGTGACTCCTAAGATTCCGGTCCTAGTCGTTTCTCGTTGTCGCTGCGAAGGCAGGCCCACAAGGAGACGTACCAAGGTTAAACTCGTCAATGATAAACTCAAGTTACTCACGTAATCCTGACAGCTAGGGCACGTTCAGATTTTCGCTTTCGCTTGAATTTATCTAGTATCAGATATACATCCGGTATGAACAAATATCTATCGGCTACACCCTCACAGCAGAGGCACGGTCTCGGATGTAGTCACGGAGAAGTATTCATAAACCGTATTGACAAGACGGACCACATAACATGCATCAAATACATAATTACATTAAAACCTTATTAATTAGGGATTTTTCCGTTAAGTGTCATATTTTCCGATTTCAAAACTTGTTTTGGATTAATTAAATAAACTATTTATTTATTGTCCAATAATCAAATTATGAATTAAAATTCAAATGAATCAATTCAAGTGAATTTACCGAATTACCCTTATATTGGAACTTTGTCCTTTTATTCCGAAATTGATCAAATCAATTTTGAATGATTCTAAATTATTTTTAGGATGAACTTAGCATGCTTGAAACATCAAAACACCAGAAGCACCAAAAATCCCAAATCCTATTCATTTGGCCGAGAGCCTCCTAAGGTAGGCATTTTGTGCCTTTTGTCATTTCATATCTCAAAACACATCAAGATGTAATCCAATCAACATGAAACTTTATATTCATCATATAAACATCCAAATGCACAACATAAATGAAAAGCCCCAAATTTAGAATTAGGTATAAACCCTAATTTTTCAATTTCCACAAATTGGACAAATTAGACCAAATACACTAAATCAATTACTTCAATCATCTTTCTTACATCCAATTCAAGTCTCAACACAATGAAACAACTCAAGATCAAATCTAGGTCATCTTAGAGTGGGTCAATAACTCTAGATTAGCAACATGGTTTCCAAAACCTTAAAAGAATCCTTACAACTACAATAGTCACAATTTTCTTTCATCACACATGCTCAACACTTCCATCAAAACTACCATCAACCAAAACACAAAGAATAAAGAAAAGAATAACTTAAAAACATCATATGTTCAAACCTAGATCATAAGGAATAATTTCTTATCTAATAGTAAGTTCGAAAAACTTACTAAATCCAAGCTTTCCTTTAGGTTTTTCCTTTCTTCTTCACAAGTTTCTTTGGTTTTCTTTTCAATGGAGTTTCTGAAAAGTGTATTAGGTTGCTAAATGAAAATGAAATGAAAACGATATATACTTGTGAATTGCCCTTGGCCGAATTCATGCAAGCATATAAACCAAATTTCATTTCAATTTCATTTAACTTTGCATTTGATAAAGTACATTAAATATCTAAAAACACTTTATAGATATTTATTTTAAGTCAACAAAGGCAACTTTAATCATTTCAAAACAAATATCTAAAGTTAAGATATTTATATTTTAATTATATTAATCATTTAACAATTAAATAATTAATTAATTAATTAAATACAAATATATTAAATATATGTATTATATTTACATTAAATATCAAATACATATATTCATTTATGATATAAGTCAAATATCTCAATTTGACAATTAATTAATGTGTATTTAAATAATCAAGCATTAAATGTAATATACACAATAATTAAGTAATGACTATCGGGTCCCTACACATGTAATTTGCGTTTAACTTTTAAACGACTTTATAAACAATCAATTATTTATTAATGTTGCTCTAGTGCTCTACGAGTTTATTTCATTATTGAGACTCTCTAGATTCAGGCATATCCGTCACGAAATCCATTTCGTGTCCATAATTTATCCACCCATAAATTATGACGATCACGGATAAACTGGCTGAATCATACAGGTCGAGGTCATGGCAAATGTATAATTCCTCCATCACAGGTATCCGGATGTATCCCAGAGATATAGATGTAAACATCAAATCTCTATGGGGATTATCCAGTCGACTATTCTTATTAGCAATTTCCAAAGAATGTTTAGAACTAACTTCTAAACTTACCACGGGCCCATGGTTTTATCGATTGCTATTATATGGACTACCTATGCTCTGTTACACAGAACTGACGGATCCTATCTTGATACACATAGGACACCCTGAGGATCTATCTACACCCAACGAACATGCGGAGGTCTGATCTAAATAGATCGGTGACGTGACTCCATCTAAGTGTAGAAGATGTCTCATGTCCCACGATGGCATCTCAAGTCTAAGAATCACAAGTGCTACTCAACCCAAGAAAATTCTTATTGACGCTGGTGTACCATCCATTAAGAATCTTCAGTGAGTCGTTCAGTGTTTATCCGCTATAAACACCTACACGTCTATACTAGTCTCCAAGACTTATGGTTCATTGAGAAACCATTGGAATCATATATTCCAGTATACGACTTGTACCGGTCTCAACGGGTTTACTATATTGACCAAGTAGTGTAAACCTTGACCAGGAACTGTCTGAGAATGACAACGTCATGATACTACTCAATGTTCATTGCGACGCTTTTGCAAATGTATCATGACTAATCATTCTAGGGTTACGTCTTTACCATATTAAAAGATTCATTATATTATAGAAACTGCATATATTATTCATAATAATAATGTTTTACAGAAGTATTTACACAGAAATACAACCGGGAATTGGCGCTGTGAGCACCAACCCCAATAGTATGTGGGCCCATATCTAGCCAGGCTAGAGGTGGATATGAATACTCCATACCCTTTACGGATGATGCATCACGTTATGGTTATGTGTATCTTATGAGACACGAGTTGGAAACCTTTGAGAAATTCAAAGAGTTTCGACACGAAGTAGAAAAATAGACCGGTAAAAGTATTAAGACATTACGGTCGGACCGTGGTGGCAAATACTTAAGCAATGAGTTTCTTGATTACTTGAAAGAATATGGTATTCTTTCACAGTGGACTCCTCCCGGAACACTATAATTAAACGGTGTGTGCGAACGGAGAAACTGAACTTTGTTGGACATGGTAAGGTCTATGATGAGTCGCACAAAGCTACCTTTTTCCTTCTAGGGATATGTATTGAACAGCGCAATACTTATTTTGAATAAGGTTCCGTCAAAGTCTGTTCAACAGACTCCGTATGAGATATGGACAGGAAAAAAACTGGGTTCTCATTCCTGAAGATTTAGGGTTGCTAGACATACGTCAAACGTTTGGAATGTACCAACTTGAACCCAAATCGGATAAATGCCTATTTGTAGGATATCCTAGGGAAACCAAATGATATTACTTCTATCACCTACAAGAGAACAAAGTATTTGTTGCTCTACATGCGTTTTTCCTTGAGAAGGAATTCCTAAATGTATGGAGGAAATTAGAACTCGATGAAAATCGGAGTGATACTGTTCCTGGCACAGAATCTTTAACGAAACATCAATAGTTCATCAAGGATGAAACTGTACCACAATCTTCGAATACACAAGAACCGCGTAGGTCGGAGAGAGTCAGAAAACAACCTGAGAGGTATGGGTTTCTGATCTCACCTCATATGGATATCAATCTTATTGAGGATAACGAGCCGGCTACGTATGAGGAAGTGATACAGGATATCAATTCCGCTTTATGGCAAGAGGCCATGAAGTCCGAAATAGATTCCATGTACACCAACCAAGTTTGGACACTAGTTGATGCACCAGAAGGCTTAAAGCCTATTGGTTGCAAATGGGTCTTCAAGAAGAAAACTGACATGGATAGCAACGTACAAACATACAAAGCTAGGCTTGTAGCGAAAGGGTATCGTCAATGACATGGTGTCGATTACGATGAAAATTTTTCACTTGTTGCCATTATTAAATCCATTAGGATAATGCTTGCTATTGCTGCATATTTCGATTACGAGATGTGGTAGATGGACGTCAAAAATGCTTTCCTTAATGGAAACCTTTTGGAGGATGTTTATATACAACAGCCTGAAGGTTTTGTCGTTCCAAGACTTGCAAACAAGGTTTGTAAGTTAAATTGATCCATTTATGGATTGAAGCAAGAATCGCGTTCTTGGAACCAATATTTTGATGAGATCATAAAAGAATATGATTTCATTCAAAGCGATGATGATCTTTGTGTATATAAGAAGGTTAGAGGGAGCGCACTGACATTCATTGTCCTTTACGTTGATGATGTATTGCTTATAGGAAATGACATTCCCATGCTAAAATCGGGGAAAGCTTGACTTTCATTAAAATTCTCCATGAATGATCTGGGAGAAGCACTCTTTATTCTAGGAATAAAGATCTACCGGGATAGATCTAGAAAGGTGCTTGGACTCTCCCAGAGCATGTACATTGATAAAGTGTTGAAGAGATTCAACATGGATCAGTCCAAGAGGAGACTGTTGCCAGTGTCGCATGGCTTCACTCTATCTAAGGATATGTATCCTAAAACTCAAGATGAGAGAGACAATATGAGTCGGATACCATTCGCCTCGACAGTCGGATCAATCATGTATGTCATGATATGTACGCGACCTGATGTCTCGTATGCTTTGAGCATGTGTAGTCGCTATTAGGCCGATCCAGGTGAAGGTCACTGGATGGCGGTTAAGAATATCCTTAAGTATCTTAGACGAACTAAGGATGCTTCCTTAATTTATGGAGATGGAGAACTTGAGTGTAGGCACTGTATTTTTGCATATAAGTCCCGATGATGAGTCTCACATGGAGACACTACCTCTTTAAATTGTGGAAGTCGCGGGAAATGGACGTCGGAAGGGAAGAGTCAGAAATTGACACCTTGTTAGATTTAATTTGTTTGCTTAGTTTCGGGTTTGCTCGTTAGGCCTCTGTTTTAAAACACATCCTTAGCCCAAACCCCCGTAAGTCACACACCAAGCCCATACACCAAGCCCACCAAAATGAGCCAAACCCACGCCCAAATAGACCAAACCCCACAGCCATGCTTTCCAAAATAACAAAACCACACATTAAACACATGCTAAAATCAAGACAAATCACCTTCCTAAATTAAAAGATTCAAATCAAATCTCATCAAATACATTCCTAATTCAATTAAATCACCTTCCCTAATTAAAAGAGATCAAATCAAATAAAATCAAATCACATCCGTAATTAAATAGATTTTTCCTTATAGCACACTATTTAGAAGATATCCCCATAATTACAAAAAATCCTTTCCCTATTCGTATAAGGTAAACCGCCAATCTTTGCCTATAAAAAGAAGCATAAACCAACCTTAGAAGCTCTGGCTGATTCACATCCACCCACAAAGGAGAAATAAACCTTAAACTTCATGCCATTACCCTTCAAAAGCCCCACTCATGCTAAAGCCTCTTTCAACAGTCTTCTCTCTCACCATCCACTCACGTTAAAGCCCTAGTCACCATACATTCACGCTAAAGCCTCCTTCAATAGCCCTCTCTCTCACCATCCACTCACGTTATTACCCTTCACAGCAGCCCTCTCTCGCACCATACACTCACGCTAAAGCCCACACTCAGCCACGCACGCATCTAACGATTGCTTCAACAGACCACTCAAATTCACTCCCTAATCTCTTCACAAACCGCCTCATCTTCACGCAAAAACAGCAACTTAAACTACCCCTACTTCATAACTAAAACAGCAACAAATCTACCCCTACTTCACACCATATTCAAGTCCCTAAGCTGCATGAAACATTCCACTCTTTAATCAAAAATTCTCCCCCCTGAAAACTGTTCAACAACCACCGAAAATAGCCCAGTAAACTATCTAAAAAACACCCAAAACTGCACTGAAACTACACCTCATAGCACCAAAAATTATGTCCTAAAATACACCCCAAATACCGCCAAAACAGAGAAAAAGCAGCCCAAAACAGTGAAGCAACAAAGCAAAACAACGAAACAGTGAATCAGAAAAGTTGCAGAGCATCAACCCTTCTAACAACCGCGTAACGCACGAGGGCACCCTTTTTTATTTATTCTCCTTTATTTTTTTTTATGTATTTTCATATTTTACTTCGCATGAGTGTTATTGATTGGTGTATGCTATGACCATAGGATGAATGAAATATGTGTTATCCCTTGCGGTATATCGGATGGAAACCCGAACGTAAATTCCGTAGCCAAATCCCAATGGACGGTAGTGCTGTCTGCACTCGGGATATAATGCCACGTACCGCTTGAGAGACGCACATATTTCATTTCATCCACGTTTGTGTTTGTTCGTTGTTTATTAGAAATAGTATATTACTTTTTTGCATGATTAGGTTATTTAGCACGTTATTTTTACGCATGATTAGTTGATTATTTCCAAACATGATTTATTTATTTCTTTTACATTATGAATTTAATTATGTCTCTTCTACATTCATGTTTAGATTGTTTTTTATTTATATTGCCATAATTGTCGATTTAATGCGTTCATATGCTTGCGTGCTTGCCGTTATGCCGACTTACTTTTATGCATGTAAAATTAGATTTAGGCTTTATTTTTATGCATGTAAATTTAGACATAAGTCGTATGTAAACTTAGACGTAGGTACTCTCGCATATGTAGGTTACGTAGATTTGGTTAAATTATTACACAAATCTTTTCATTACAAGTGGCATAAGTAATGGACCATTCCGAACCCAACGGTTTGAGGTCTTCCCTAGCGAATGGTGAGTGCAGCCTTAAACCTTTGTCCCAGTTCACACTGGGTGGCGACTCCATTTTATTCTGTGGTTTAGTCTCTTGTAGACTATTCCGTACTCCCGACTAGGCCGCGAGCCTAGAACAGCGTCACCGATTTCTATATCCTACAGTCTGGCGACTCCATTGGGGATAGAGAATCGGCCCCGAAATAATGTCTTGTAATGATTGTGATTTGTGCTTTAGTTAACTACATCTACAATTTGGGTTGAAGGGGTTTAATTAAAGGCATCATCATAGCTTGGTAATGGTTTGGTGTCTTCCTTCATTCACTACCTTTCTATAAGGAAAAGCCGTGAACGCACCTAGATAATCATGTACTTGTAGCTTACTGTGATGGACTAATTTGGAGGACTCGTTGTTTATTCATGTCACCAAGCGATAAGAGCCTAAGAGGCTTGGGTATTTAAGAGAGTTCGCTCCACCCTCCCTTTGGGGAATCTACAATGGGAAATCCATTTGACAGTCAGTCACGCACCATAACTCGTTGGCACGTACCTTAGTGTATAAAAAAGGTACGCTCACTTGGTCGCTCGGACCCTTGGATGGGGAGACTTAGTTGTGGGCAACCCTTCGTCAACGAGAGCCTTTCTCTATACCCTTATAAACTCGCATATGAACTGTAGTCATAGGACCAATAGAAACTATTCATTTATACTTGTGTTTAGGACCATCGTCATTTGGATTCAGCTGAACCTTTTGTCATGATGTATGGGCTTGTTGGGTAATTTAAATTGGGACGAGTCCGTGCTTTATAACAGTTGGGCCAAAAGCTTCTAAAATAATAATGGGCCACATTTTGTTTAGGCCACATATCATTTGAATTTATTTATTCATGTTATCGCAAAAGTGTAAACATGTTGGGCCTTTTCAACTGGGACAAGTTTGCACCTCGCAATAGTATGATTGAATGCTTTAAAATGATAATGGGCCGACTTATATATTTCATGCATCACACGCATACATGCTAACATACGGTTTTAAGAGACACCGTAGCTATCTGTTGGGTTATGGAAGAGATGAGACTCACCAAAAGACCACTAGTAAACATGAGCGAAATAGTTGACGAGGGATCTTGTATGGATCAGCTGGAAACCAGTCTCACCAAGGTTACTGAACAGTTGCAAGCATTGACCACCGCTATAGCCAGTATGACTGTGCCCCATTATGGGGGAGGCTTTGAGAATGAGAGGTGTGAATAGGCCGAATGATGATATCCTGATTTTTTATGACGATATGACGGAATATGTCACAGTGAGAATAACAGGGTTTCAAGCTTATTTATAGAAACTCTGAGATCAGGTCGAGTCTGTTACCCGTAAGATGAGGGGCAAACATGAAGATCTGCTAGACTATGAGGCAATGATGTTTGAGGAACAGTTACCAGCTCAATTCAAAATGTCTTACATAGCCAAATTTAATGGGAACGGGGATCCGATGGTCCATCTCAGACAGTATGTCTCTGTGATGAGTTCAGTGGGTTTATCGAAACGTCAGGTCCAGAAGATGTTTGGGATGTCGCTTGAGGGGGCACCCAAGATATGGTATCACAGCCTTGAGAGGAAGGTCAATGATGACTGGAGGGCATTGGCAGAGGCCTTTCTGGCTCAGTACGTAACAAATTTGGAGATTGACTTGTCGCTTCGCGACTTGGAGAACACCAAACAGAAGCCGAAAGAGAGCTTCAAAGATTATGTGGATCGCTGGAGAAGCCAACTTCTGAAGATGCAGATGCGGCCTTCGGAGAATGAACAGATCAAAATAATCATCAAGGGCACCAAGCCCTCTATCTATGGCAAGATGAGGAGGATGACCTCCATGATTATGGATTTTTGAAAGTTGAGGGAGACTATCATGGATATCGAGGAGGAGGAAGCTGAGAATAAAAAGTTTATTGTCTGAATATGAGGACTTTTGGGGGCATTCTGAGACCAAGCCCGCTACTGCCGAGGTTTCTACCATCAAGAACCAATGTTTCTCTAACCTGGGTAAGCCTTTGTCTAAGGTGCTTGAGAAGTTGAAGGGACATGGACTCTTAAAACCCTTAGAAGGTAAACCACTTCCACACCTTCCACCGCCACACCTGAATATGAACTTTTATTGTCACTTCCACCAGCAACATGGCTATAACACCGAAAACTGCACCCGCCTCAGGTATGAAATCCAAGACCTCATAGATTTCCATAAAATACCCGACCCCGAAAGGAGCAACCCAACACATACTGGAACCCCCTACCGAACTATCACTTCGTCCTACCACCTACCTACATGATCAACTCCGGCCTACCCAAAACCTTTGTCCTCCAAAATCTCAGCCACCAAATGTCTCGCATGGGAATAAGAGAAGGCAGCAGTGAAGAACATTAGGCCAAAGTAGAAGGCAATGATGTAAACGATGAAGACGTTTCCTAGTTTATTTGATTGCAATCCTGCATTTTTAATAAAGATAGTGATTTTGCCTACCTATTCGAACCTTTTTTTTATAATAATAAAGACGTTCATTTCGCTTACTTGCCTGAGTCTCTACCTTTCAAGGAAAACAATATAGTCATTCAAGAGTTGGCTTCTCAATATATGAGTTTGAAGAGGGGACTATACAAAAGACAAGCGAATGGCATTCAATTGAAGTGTTTAGGAAAAGAAGAAGCTCGAAAGGCAATGGAAGCAGTACTGCCGGTGGAAGTTGAGATAAGTCCATACGGGTATTAGCAGAAGCAGAGTTATCAAAGTAAGAATGGACCGCGAAGAGATTTGAACAGTTAGCCTTGCTGGGTGAAAAAATGATGAAGTCATTTCATCATATGCAGTTATACCAAAAGAGATTGGCCCGAGCATTCAACAAGAAAGTGTGCCCTACCAATATCAGAAATGGTGATTTGGTGCTTAAGCTGTCGAAGCCGTCGACGATGGACCCGAGAGGAAATTTCAAACCTAACTGGGAAGGACCCTATATAGTCCAAAACGTAACGGGAAATGGGGCAGTGAGACTGTCATACTTGGAAGGGAACGAGTTCACCGAGCCGATCAACGTGGACGGATTGAAGCTATATTTTGCTTGAGAAAGAAAAGACCGAGCAGTCGCCAGGAGAACCGGCAGAAGACCTAACTCAACAGAATAGGAATTTCATTCATGCATGCATACATACATGTAAGGCACTTGCATTCTTCTTTGTTTTATTTTGTTTTGTTTTGTATTCACAGGTTTCAACAAAGAAAGAGAGGAAGTGGCAAAGGTAAGCCAATCAGAAGCAGCAATAGTACAGTGTCATCAGTTGCATAAATGAATCGGTATAAATTTCGGGAAGGAATCCCAGGGTTAAGGCCTATATCAGTGATAGTTTCGGGAAGGAATCTCAGGGTTGAGGCCCATATCAGTATCAATTTCGGGAGGGAATCCCAGGGGGCGAAGCCCACATTATCAACGGGTGAAAAAAATAAGAATTCCAGTGGAGCGAGTGTGGAAAAAAATGAAAAAATGAGAGAGAGAGAAATCCTTGATGGTTAGGCATATGTCCGGTGATGACATTATTTGTTGTAGGGTGAAACCTTAGAAACATTAAGTGCGAGATGTGCTCACATCCGGTACTCTGAGGGAATGATCTCGGCTAGACTCGCGAGCACTCAATTACGGGATCTTAGCAGTAGAGGCCTGAGTAGTCGGTAAGATGACTAGTTGAAGAGATGGCGGATCAGTGAATGACCGTTTGCCTAGATGTCCATCCTGGTTTTCTTATGCTACGATATATGACATGGTTGGAAACAAAGAAAAGTCTCTGAAAAGAAAAGACAAAAATAGACCACCTATAACTGATAAGAGTGAAGCTACCCATGGGCAAGTATTAGGACCACCATGAGGAGAAATGCTACCTTAAAGGGTAGGTGTGTCGGAAAAAATGAAAGAAAGAAAAGAGAAAAGGGAAAAAAAAGAAAGTTCAAAAGAAAAGAAAGAAAAGAAAGAGACGAAAGAAAAAAAGAAGAAAACCATACCATGTTGAGTACAAGGAAGTAATCACAGAGTATGATCAAGATGTCTGGGTTGGTTAGACCCACTGATCCAATTCTCCGAGACAAAATCATCGAGTTGGCTTACTTAAGGATTAAGCTGCGACAGAGCCTTGGAGCACATTCAGATCACTCATGAAGTCGATCGAATTTAAGTGTATTCATTACTTTGAAGGTTCTCTAGGTTTCGACGCGAAACATCCGTTGAGGACGAAAATATGGTTAGCTATCAGGATTATCTCGTGAGAGGCAATACATCATGTTGATATGTAATGTCACATCATATCAGTTTTGGGGATGAGTCCCGGATAGGGGTGAGCAAAACTGGTTTCGGTTCCGGTTCCGTATAGAATCGGAACCTACCCAATTAAACAGGGTACCCTATTATTCGGTTCCAATTCGGTTCCGGTCTGGTTCCGATCCGGTTCTGAATTATCCTATTTTAAAATATTATTATTGGTAACTCTCAACTCTACCGATCAATTTCAATAGCTGTAATAATTTCACATGCAAAAACAAATTTCAACAGTCAGACTGTGTCACGTTGTGTCGCCGGCCCAGTTCTGAGGTAGAGCTTGCTGTCCACGAGACCTAATAGTCAATGAATCACCATCAAGACAGGTTAATTAGTAAGCCAAATTAAGTATCATTTTCGTCAGAAGTGAGTAAGATTTCAAGCCAACCAGCTAATATATTATTGCCACAGCTAGTTAATAACACACATGTACACAGATACAACAGTAAAGCATTTAATTATAACATCCCCATCTGAATTTTCGGTGCTGCCTGGAAAATCTTAGATAGTTGATGAATAAATATCGAAAATGAGCTGTAAATTTTTGAACTGTCAAATTTAAAATAAGTTCGATTTTTATTTAATCTATTCGAGTATAAATTCAAACACGAATTTATGACAAAATAACAATGGTCTAATAAAAATTTACAACTGTAGACATACATGCAATCTTAGCACTACATAAATCATCACTGCACTTGGATTCGTAGGGTAGCCCATTTTATCCTATCTATTTTTATGTGTGTTGTAACAGCAACTCTCATGCCAAATTTATGTTCATATAAACCGGTTCCATGGTCCGGTTCCAGTTTCGACTATTTTGGAACCGGAACCTACCCGTATAAAATCGGTTCTTTCATATTTGGAACCGGAACGTACCCGATTACAACAGGTTCCGGTTCCAAACCCGGAAAATCGGTCCGGTTCCAACTGGTTCCGGGTAGAACCGGAACCGATGCTCACCCCTAGTCCCGGGGGCGAGACCCACATCAGTATCAGTTTGGGGGCGAGGCCCACATCAACATCATTTTGAGGCCCACATCAGTATCAGTTGGGGGTGAGGCCCACATCAGTATCAGTTTGAGGGCGAGGCCCACATCAGTATCAGTCTGGGGGCGAGGCTCGCATCAGTATCAGTCTGGGGGCGAGGCCAGCATCAGTATCAGTCTGGGGGTGAGGCCTGCATCAGTATCATTTTGGGGATGAGTCCCAGGGTTGAGGCCCACACATCATCAGCACGCCAGGTATGGCACTCCGGATATAGAGACACACATCATCAGTACGCCGGGTATGGCACTCCGGGTATGGAGACACACATCATCAGCACGCCAGGTATAGCACTACGGGTATGGAGACACAACTGTAACATCTCGGGTATGGGGTTTAGCACGCCAGGTATGGCACTCTTGGTATGGAGACACAACCGCGACACCTCGGATATGGGGTTTAGCATGCCGGGTATGGCACTCCGGATATGGAGACACAACTTTGACACCTCGAGTATGGGGTTTATCACGCCGAGTATGGCACTCCGGGTATGGAGACACAACTACGACACCTTGGTTATGGGGTTTAACACGCCGGGTATAGCACTCCGGGTATGGAGACACAACCGCGACACCTCGAGTATGGGGTTTAGCACGCCGGGTATGGCACTCCGAGTATGGAGACACAATCGAAACACCTCGAGTATGGGGTTTAGCACGTCGGGTATGACACTCCGAGAATGGAGCACAGTTCGGGAACGAACAAGCCGGGAATGGCACTCCGAGAATGGAACACGATTCAGGAATGGACCACTTCACAGTAACAGTTCGGGAATGGACCACCTCATAGTAACGGTTTGGGAATGGACCACCTCAAAGTAACGGTTCGGGAATGGACCATCTCACAGTAATGATTCTGGAATGGACCACCTCATATCACAGTTTGGTAGTGATTAGTAACAGTTCGGGAATGGACCACCTCACAGTAACGGTTCGGGAATGGACCACCTCAAAGTAACGGTTCGGGAATGGACCATCTCACAGTAATGATTCTTGAATAGACCACCTCATAGCACAGTTTGGTAGTGATTCCTAGAGATCGCAGCATCTTGCAGGGATGAACATTGGGGTCACAGCACCTCACTCGATATCAACTCAGTTCGAGGCGGTAGGCAGGTCAGGTGGTAGCTGGCGAGCCAGGTAAGTAAAAATGCATTGCCTAACTTTGATAGGATTGTCACTTTTACACATTGTACAAGTCCCATCAAAGTTGGGGCGACTGTAGGCACTGTATTTTTGCATATAAGTCTCGATGATGAGTCTCACATGGAGACACTACCTTTTTAAATTATGGAAGTCGCGAGAAACGGACGTCGGAATGGAAGAGTCAAAAATTGACACCTTGTTGGATTTAATTCGTTTGCTTAGCTTTGGGTTTGCTCGTTAGGCCTCTGTTTTAAAACACATCCTTAGCCCAAACCCCCGCAAGTCACACACCAAGCCCATCAAAATGAGCCAAACCCACACCCAAATAGACCAAACCCCATGCCCATGCTTTCCAAAATAACAAAACAATACATTAAACACATGCTAAAATCAAGACAAATCACCTTTCCAAATTAAAAGATTCAAATCAAATCTCATCAAATACATTCCTAATTCAATTAAATCACCTTCCCTAATTAAAAGAGATCAAATCAAATCAAATCAAATCACATCCATAATTAAATAGATTTTTCCTTATAGCACACTAATTAGAAGATATCCCCATAATTACAAAAAATCATTTCCTTATTCGCATAAGGTAAACCTCAACCTTTGTATATAAAAAGAAGCATAAACCAACCTTAGAAGCCCTGGCTGATTCTCACATCCACCAACAAAGGAGAAATAAACCTTAAGCTTCACGCCATTACCCTTCAACAGCCCCACTCACGCTAAAGCCTCCTTCAACAGCCCTCTCTCTCACCATCCACTCACGTTAAAGCCCCCTTCACCATACACTCACGCTAAAGCCTCCTTCAACAGCTCTCTCTCTCACCATACACTCACGCTAAAGCCCCACACTTAGCCACGCACGCATCCAACGACCCCTTTAACAGACCACTCAAATTCATGCCCTTATCCCTTCACAAACCACCTCATCTTCATGCCAAAACATTAACTTAAACTGCCCCTACTTCACAGCTAAAATAGCAAAAAATCTGCCCCTACTTCACACCATATTTACGTCCCTAAGCTGCATGAAACAGTCCACTCTTTAACCAAAAATTCTCCCCCTAAAAACTGTTCAACAACCACCAAAAATAGCCCCAGTAAACTGCTTAAGAACACCCAAAAAAAGCACTGAAACTGTACCTCATATCACCGAAAGTTATGTCCTAAAATGCAACCCAAATTTCACCAAAATAGAGAAAACAACAGCCCAAAACAGTGAAGCAACAAAGCAAAACAACGAAACAGTGAATCGGAAAATTTACAGAGCATCAACCCTTCCGAAAACCGCGTAACGCACTTCCAAGAGATGACTTAAGAGGTTAGACCTGAGGGCACCCTTTTTTTTATTTATTCTCCTTTATTTTTTTTATGTATTTTCTTATTTTACTTCGCATGAGTGTTGTTGATTGGTGTATGCTATGACCATGGGATGAATGGAATATGTGTTATCCCTTGCGGTATATCAGATGGAAACCCGGACGTAAATTCCGTAGCCGAATCCGAATGGACGATAGTGCGGTCTGCAATCAGGAAACAATACCACGTACCGCTTAAGAGACGCACATATTTCATTTCATCCAAGTTTGTGTTTGCTCGTTGTTTATTAGAAATAGTATATTACTTTTATGCATGATTACGTTGTTTAGCACGTTATTTTTACGCATGATTTAGTTGATTATTTCCAAACAAGATTTATTTATTTCTTTTGCATTAGGAATTTAATTATGTCTCTTCTACATTCATGTTTAGGTTTTTTTATTTATATTGTCGTGATTGTCGATTTAATGCGTTCATATGCTTGTGTGCTTGTCGTTATGCCGACTTACTTTTATGCATGCAAACTTAGATTTAGGCTTTATTTTTATGCATGCAAATTTAGACATAAGTCGTATGTAAACTTAGACGTAGGTTACTCTCGCATATGTAGGTTGCGTAGATTGGTTAAATTATTGCACAAATCTTCTCATTACAAGTGGCATAAGTAAGGGACCATTCTGAATCCAATGGTTTGAGGTCTTCCCTTGCGAGAGGTGAGTGCGGCCTTAAACCTTTGTCCCAGTTCACACTGGGTGGCGACTCCATTTTATTCTGTGGTTTAGTCTCTTATACGTTATTCCGTACTCCCGACTAGGCTACGAGCCTAGAACAGTGTCACCGATTTCTGTGTCCTATATTGAGGTAACTGGGTATACCGATGCAAGTTTCCAAACCAACAAAGATGACAGTAAATCGCAATCCGAGTACGTATTTTATTTAAACAACGGAGCAGTAAGCTGGAAATCTTCCAAGTAAGAGACTGTTGTCGATTCAACAATAGAAGCGAAGTATATTGTTGCAGTTGAAGCAGCAAAAGAGGCAGTTTGGATTCGAAAATTCCTAATTGGATTAGGAATAGTTTCTTTAGTAGCTGAGCCCGTTCCATTATATTGTGACAATAACGAGGCTATAGCACAGGCTAAGGAACCGCGATCTCATCAACGATCCAAGCATGTTCTTCGATAATTCCATCTGATTCGTGAGATCGTACATCGTGACGATGTGAAGATCGAGAAGGTCGCATCAGAGGACAACATGGCAGATCCGCTGAAGAAAGTTATTCCTCAGCAAAAGTTTGAGCGACATGTACATAGTTTAGGTGTTAGATGCTTGAGTGACTGGCTATAGGCCAAGTGGGAGATTGTTGGATAATTATGACCCATAGCGTCACTTTAAAAGACATTGTGATTTTTGTACAAATTAACTATGTGACAATGGAAACTACATTTTATCATTTTATAATTTGATTACTTTAATATATAATTGGTAAAAGTCCTTATGATTAGTTCCGGATTATAAGATATGAGACAGTATCAATCCATAACGGTTTAATCATTAAATATCCATAGTCGTAGTATTATCGAGGCTAGACATCGATAATACATAATATACTAGTATTGCACTTGTGCGTGCTATGGAAGCGTAACATCATATTTCTCATATATTTAAGTATTGGATACTTATGCAAGTGTGATAGGAGGTTGTGTTTACCGATGGTACGGAAACAGCTTCGCTCTGGATAGTCCCCTCGGAATCTCATGGGTAGTATAACTATGTGTCTATGTGAATCCGCATCAGGGTATGTGTATTTGGTCTTAACCTAAGACTTACATCGCTAGTACTTGCGACAATCAATACGCTTTGGTTTTGGTCGTCTGGGACTTTAACAAGTTCCGTGTACGCCTCTTATGGGTTTATTGAGAATTGTAGTGTATTGGATGTGATGTCAAGACGGAAGTATCACTTCAGTTATATGGAGATGATGATCACACAGGGATACAGAACTGGTGCTCTAATGTGTTGCCACCATCGGGATAATATGACAAGGTCATGATTACCCGATTAAAGAGACTAGTTACTTGTGATCCGATATATGCTTCGTACGGGACATGCACTATTATAGCCTCAGGCCTTGCATGTGACATCTGATACTGGATCACTATACGTAATACTACGTATACTACGCCTGAAAAAGATTATATATTCCTTGAAGAATATTTCTGGAGAATTGGGTAGGCACGGTGCTTTGCTAGAAGCCAACCATGTCTTGTAAATCGGCAAAAACATAGTATAAGGTACGTATGTGTTCGGATAGTCCGACGACTGGATTTACTACCAACATATCCAGGGATCTCATGGGTCGCTTCCCGAAAATTCACCGATGACGTATGATTCGAACATAATTAATCTATGATTAATTACGAAGAGATTTTATCTATGATAAAATCCTATTTGAAGAGAGATAACGATTAATTTGGAATTAATCGATAAAATAATATATTCGAGATATTAAATGAAATTAGATTTCATAACGAAATTAAAATTGGATTTTAATTCAGGCGAATGAATTAATTTAGAATTAATTCGCAAGCAACGTAAATAGTAATTTTGCTAGGCATAATTATTTAATTAAATTTGATTTAATTATGTCGTAACGGAAAATTTGTTAATTCGGAATTAGCGAACCCGAGCCAGGGATGTATTACGGGCCCACTCGGATTTTGAATAAAGTGGGGCCCACATGTCACATCACTAGTCATTCATTCACCTTTTTAGTGATGAAAGTTAGTGAGTGAAATCTTGGTAACTTGTTTTACACACAAGTTGACAAGGTGATTGACTTTATACCAACTTTGGTATATCTTTCATTTTTTGATTTTTGAAATCAATACTCAAGTCATTCACTCCCTCACCCTCTCTCTAGCTCACGATTTTTTAGCAAGAAAATACTCTCCAATTTACTTCTTTGGCCGAAAATAACAAAGGAAGAAAGGTGATTTTTGTTACAAAAATCTCCATTGCTAGCACATCAAGGGATCATTCAAGGTGATATGGAAACCTATCCTTGAGCTTGGAATCAACAACAAAGCTTGGAGCTTGGATTTCAATTCAAATGAGGACTTGGAGGAACTTCTCAAAGGAAAAATTTTATGTTCAACGCATTCAATAGCCGTTCTTTGTAAGTATGATTCTGTCATACTTCATTATGTATTCATATGATTTCATTGCTTAAATGATCTTGGGACACTTTAGAAACCCAACACCTCATACTCAACAAATTGAAATGGCAAATCATGCATGATAATGGCAATAGACACTAACTCATAGAAAACATAAGCTTCAAACTTTGGAACACGAGTTAACATACTACCATCACCATGATCTAACATCATCTGTTTGGGATCACGCATCTTCAATTTTTGACAAACTTGTAAATATCTTTTCATATTATGTGTTCCAGAAGAAGTTACATCTATGTACTCAATACAGCACTTCTTACATCTCGATCTCGGTTTTTTGTCTGGAAAATACTCTCCTAGCAATTTATATAACAAAGTCTAAACTTTTAAAGTTAGTTTCCTTGATCGTGCTTCCTTTCCTTTCAAAATTGATTGTGTTTCATTCGTTGCTAGCAAACTTTTTTCCATCTCATCTTCCATTTCAATTAAATTATCTACATCATCAATTCCAATACTTGGAGAGTCATCAACTGTGTACGCTATATCACTTTCGTTGGTATCCATTTCCCTGTAAATAATATTAATAATCATATGAAAGAGAGAGTTTTAAGTCTTTGGAAACACATGGAAACGTATACACATCAGGCTTAACACCACCAACCCAAACTCAGATGGGTCATTGTTTTTGACATAAAAGAATGAAAATGTAATCCCTCATCGTAACCTCTCTTCCACTCACATAACCTAATCAAATTAACTAAATCATCTTCATCAACACAAATATTTAGTTCTTTCATTGAGTTTAAATACTTTAAAGTTTTTTCTAAGGACCCACTAAGGCAAAGTTCGTTTAAACGTGAATTGGGGTTTGGGTAGAGATTGAATAGGTGTTTTGGGTTTGGACATGTTGAGAATTTTTAAAGGAGAAATGGTGAGTTTTTGGCTTAAAAGAAAATGAGAAGGTTTTGGGTTTCTGAGTTTTAGGGTTTTGAAGGTTTTGGTGGATAGGGGTTCATGAGGTTTCAGTAGAGAAAACCATCGTTGTTTAAGATAGTGAACATTATTGGGGTTTTGTTCTGGGTATAAGACTCGGAAGATAAAGTGAATGTCAGGGATAGTTAAAGAAGTAATTTTAATAACAACCCATCAATCTTTGGAAACAACAGAAGCTTCAATCATGTGCAACTAACATAAAATGAGCTACCACTGAAGGAGACAAACATTACCTGCTACGATGGTTATTGTCTGTTGAGATATTGCCTGTTGATTAAGATTTGAGAGAGATTAAGAGAGGCAACCGGCGTGCAATGAGAGTGAGCTGTGAGAGTTAGGTTTAGATTTTAGGTTTAGTTTTTAGTTTTGATTATACTTCAATTAAACATACCAAATTACCAAATTACCATTCACTTTTAACAAATATAATAAATAAAATTAAAGTTAAATTTGTAATATAATTAAATGGATACTAAACGAATTAGATTCGAATTGGATTCATTTATGATTCGTTTAATAAATAAATTCTTAACAAATAAACGAATTGAAGAGCTCAAATTTGGATTCAATTCGTTTATTAAATGAATCGAATCGAATTAACCCATTTATTAAATGAATCTAATTTTCCAAACCCATATTCGCTTTAAAGCGAATCGAATCGAACGAATAAATGAATCCTGACCCAAATTGCCACCCCTAGACACCGGGTAGGCTTGATAGAATTACCTCTTTGAACTCTTGCATTTCCTTGCACATGGTGGAGGCTGTTTGTTGTGCTTGGTCGGTTGGGGAGATATGTTGACTTTTTTCTTGAATCGGTGGATGGTTGTATGAAGGTGGATTGTTGCTTGCCACATTATTGAATGTCTCCAATAGGTTGGATCGAATGGTAAGATTGTTGGGGTGATTCGGAGCTTCGTGTTATTGGGAAGTAGATGAGATGTTCTCTAACTGCTTTTGGAGGCTTGTATTGGAGCTTCCCATAGTTGAGTTTTCCTCCTATAAAACTCGTAGTCGTTCTTGAAGAATGGCCAATTGAACAGCCACATGATCCGGTGTCTGCTCGCTGCTTAAAGCCATGAATGGCTATGTTGGTAAGGATCATAAACTGAGATATCTTTATTTGCTATAAATCGCTAAGGCCCTACAGTGGGCACCAAATTATAGATGATGGTTTTCTCCCGAGGTCCACAATCGAGAATTTGTAGAGAGGGAGCATTAGCGATCCTGCAAAACAAAGGTAGAATGAACGTGGAGAGTCTACCCACTGATGTGGTGGGTACTGTAAGCATTCCGACGCTCAAGTCAATAATGGAAATGAGCGATAAATAGGATAGATTGAGGGGCAAGGTCTGAGGCTATCTTGATCCCTGTAGGCTGCCGTGGGGACGATGGGTTGGAGTATAGATCCCTGTAGGCTGCCTGTAGGCTCCGGTGAAAGTGATTAAGCTTAGAGTTGTAATGCTTAAGTTGGAATAAGGATACTTAAGCCTCCCCTATAATTATGAATTCTGCTTCCTTTTATAGACTAAGGAATAGTCCATTAGTTGGGCCCTACTAACATGTTAAATATTTATCTTTCGGTGTTTGTAGCAACTAATTGTATGGAGCATTTAATCATGAGGAGACATCTTTTTTTATGGGAGATATGATGGAGGGTTGCAATGTGGGCTTTAATCGGGCCCGAGAAGATAATTGGGTCCTATCTTAAATTTGGTCTAGACACTGTTTGAAGGGATTGGAATATCCCTAAAATAGGGCTCAAGGTGAAAAGACGGAAATATCCTGGGCTCAAATTTGACACGTATAGAATTGTCATCAAATAGGGTGAGAACATGACTAAGAGACATAGGCGAGGCCACAAGCTGTTAGAAAATATGCTAATGAGTAAGCATTTTGAGGCATAATTTTAACCATAGTCCACTTCGTGTTAGTGGTTATTATTGAATGATTCAGATACTCCTCCGTGAGTAGTTCGAAATTGTATATTCATATACTTAAATTGGTGCTTGGGTGAATGAGAAATTTTTGCTCAAAGTTCACCAATTGGTGTTGGAAAATAAAGAGAAAGGAGATTGTCCCACATGGGAAAGCTAATAGAGGGAAAATGTCTTTATATATGATTGCTCATATGTAGATGGGTAAGAGTTATAAAGATAGAGGCTCTCTCTACGTGCGCGCGCATGGGGGGTGCAAATCAAAATCCGATCAGGCCTGACTCGTGTGCACCTGCGCATCCTGCGTACATGAATGCCGGACAAAATTGTGCGGGCCCGGCCCAGCCAATTTTTGCTAGTCTTTTTGTTTTTCCAAACCTTTTGAAGTGTTCCATAAAAGTTAATTAATTTGTTACTTCAATCGAAAGGTCCCTCATTAATATGATTAATGGCATACTTATCTTTTATTTCCTTTTATATATATAGGATGTTGTGTTTTCTTTTCTTTAACAGAAGAATTCGGTTTTAAGGAAAAATTGCTCTCAGTTTTCTTTGTTTGTTTGGGAAAAGTTCAAACACTTTAGTGGTTCGTTGGTAATGGGTTTTGGTGGTGCCCATACTCGTTCGTTTTCTGTTGTATCCTGGGAAACAATCGTCTCACGTTCTACTGCACCTTCTGTAGGGGACGAATTTTTTTTAAGGATATTGTTGACATCAACAAGACTCGGAATAGTGAAACGTTGGGTCTGATCTTCTTTGTTGGTTCATTTCCGATTTGGTTATTAGAACGTCAGAGGGTGATTCAGGGTCCACTCTCAGGGTCTGCCTCCGCTCTCAGGCTCTGCCTTCACTCTCAGGGTCTGCCTCCGCTCTCGGGGCTCTGCCTCCACTCTCAGGCTCTGCCTCCGTTCTCAGGCTCTGTCTCTGCTCTCAGGCTCTGCCTCTGCTCTCAGCGTCTGCCTCTGCTCTCAGGGTTTGCCTCTACTCTCAGGGTCTGCTGCGTGGGTCGACTCTGTGGGTCTGCTCTGTGGGTCTGACGTGAGGGTCTGATTTCAGGGTCTGTCGAGAGGGTCTGCTGGGCTGAAATTAAGCGTAATTCGGATTTCCTTGTAACTACCATAATATTTGTAATACACAAGCTTGGCTTCTGTCATGCTCGCGTGAGTAAGACTGTCCGAGATGTATTGGAGTTGCGTGAGCTGAAGGCCAGATGGACAGGGAATGACTTCTACTATGAGAAAGTATGAGAGTTCCCCCTAATCTTTGATGAAGAAGCGGTTTGCCAGAGCAGTGATAACTTGAGCAGGAAAGTCATTGTTATTGCTAGTGAGGATTACGTCATCTACATAGACCAGTAGGTACGTGATGATGCTAGATTTGGTGTAGATGAATAGGGAAGTGTCTGCCACAGAATTTGTGAAACCCATGGACAGTCGGAATTTCTTGTTTCAGATCATATCTTGCTTTTCGGAGCCGGCAGACGGCTGTGGGGTGTTGAAAGGTCTTTATAGCCAGGCGGTTGGACCATATACTGAAGAGAAGTGTTGTTGAGAGATAACTCCTTGTTGATGAGTTTTTCATGGAATTCATCAAATAAAATAGTGGAATCACGGCCATTGACAGAGTCGATGATAGACTGATAGGTATCATCAAGTCCATCAAGCACCTTTTCAATTAGATCTTCATGGTCAAGAGGTTTTCCAAGGGCGGCAAGTTGATCGGCTGTGGTTTTGATGGATTGCATGTATTCGGTGATTGTTTTAGGGCCTTTGGTGATTCGTTTAAGATGATCTTTGAGTTGTTTGATATGACCACGAGATGGACGAGCATATGTGTTGGCGAGGGTTTGCCAGGCTTCTAATGTGGTGGTAGATTGGGTGATGAGAGGAACTAGAGATGGGGAAAGGGTGCCGACAAGAGCTGCAAAAATAAGTTTGTCTTGTCGGAGCCAGGTGCGGTAGGCTGGATTGGGAGCGGTAACATTATTTGTAATGATGGTACGTGGTGGGGGGTGATGATCTCCATCAATGTAATCTTGTAAGTCATAGCCGATGAGAATGGCTTCAAGTTGGATTTTCCAGGGGAGGTAATTTGTTGATGTGAGTTTGATTGAGTTGTTGACAGTAACAATGATTAGAGGTTTTGTAGGGTCTTGGGTAATGGAGATGATATTTTGGGTACTGTCGGTGGCCATTGAACAGAGAAGGGGGGAGTATGTGGTTGGTCGGAAAAAAAAAATTTAGATAATGGATCTCGGCTCTGATACCATGAAGAGAAGACAAGCTTGAATAATATTTATCTCTTGATATTCATAATGCCATTAAGCACTATATATACACATTGTTTGAAATTTAAAATAGAAAAGAGATTACAATAAAAGGAAAGGATTAACTACTAGATAAATGTTACAAATGTTTCAAAATTTGAGATCCCTTGATTTTCTCCCTTCAATTGCTCATCTTAATTGTGTAATCTTATCATATACACCTCCTCGGATAGTGTACCAGGGAGGAATTCGTTGTTCACATCCAATTGCCGTAGATTCCAGCAGTATGAAAGTGCTAGACTTAGTATGAGCGTGACAGTTGTGGGTTTGATCACTTGACTAAATGTTTCGGTGAAGTCAATGTCAGGCCTTTGATGGAAGCAATTGGCCACAAGGCGTGCCTTGTATCAGACAATAGTGCCGTCTGGTTTTCTTTTAATACGATAAATCCATTTGCAATAACAGACCAAATTTTGAGAGGGATTACGTGGAACAAGGTCCCAAGTTCCATTTTTAGTAGAGCATCAAACTCATCAGACATGGCTCTACGCCAATCGACATCTTGAGGGCTTGTGATATGCAAGTGGGTTCAGTTATGTGGGCTTGTGTGGTGGTGATGAGATGGAGTCTTTTGATGGAGGGCTTGATGATGCTATTCTTTGCTCGGGGAGTGGGATGTTGCTCGGGGTCACTGGAGGGACAGTGGCAGGTTGCTGAGGTATGGGTGAAGGGTGATGCGGGTTGAGTATCATGTGGGGCTGGCTGTTTGGTGGAGGGACATTTGTAATCGATCAAGGCGGCCTCGAGAGGGCGTAGTATAGGTTTTCTAAAGGGAGAACCAAGCATCCTGAGAAGGAGCAATTGATCTTGGCGGATCCAAAGGGAATGAATGAGCAGGTGATTAGGAATAGGACCAGAATCGGTTCGAATGGAGGGCGAGGGGACAGGCAAACGAACCATCAACATAGCCTCAGAGGAAAGGTTTGTATCCAACAAGAAACGTATGTAATTGTTGCTGCTTGTACCTATCTACAGTAAACATATTGTAGGAAAATAATATTTTTAGAAATGTAATAACAAATTTAATCAGCCTCTAAGAGCAAGACATTTCGATTTTCAATAGCACAAGTAAGCATGTGTATGTGTTTCCTTTCTTGTAATAAAATACTTAATAATGAATTAATGAAGAGAAATATTTTAGGTTTATGATAGTTAGAACCCCACTCGAAAAACCGAATTGAATCTTAAAAAATCTAATCGAATCGATAATGTTTTATTTTAAAATTAATTATTTGATATTAAAATTAAAAAAAAACAAACAACAAAAAAAAAAACAAATCGAATTTGATTAGTTTTTTAACTTAAAAAATCGAAGCGAACTAAACTAAATGAATAAATAGATTTTTTGAATTTTTAAAGACTAATTATGTTATGTTATTTAAATTTTGTGTTGGTTGTATTATTAATTTGTTTGGTGTCTAGTAATATTTAATGCCATGAATGTTTGTTTTATTTTATATTTATTTTGGTTATGAATCTTTTTATTTTTCTACAATTTAAATTATTTAAATGATAATTGTATCTTATGAAAAGTTTGTATTGACGCAGATATGATAAATAGGAGAGATATAGGGCTAAAATATTTGAATAAATGTTAGATATAATGAATGTTACTAGTTTTTTAATTTTTATGTTATTGTTAAAAAAAATCATCGAAAAATTGAATTAAACCGAACCGAACCGAACCGAACCGATAATTAAAAAAAATTGTAATTATACTTTAAAGAAAACCAAACAACTACTTTAAAATTTAAAATAATTGTAATTTTAAATATTTGTGTAATTATATTGAAACCTTGTATACTTTTATTTTTTAAATCAAAGTTTCTATTTCCTTATTAGTTTTTGATAAAAAGGATATTTTTTATGTACAATCGCACGAACACGCATGCATTGCTGTCTGTATGATGTATTGAAATTTCATAGTCAATTATATTACGAATTATGATTTCTGCAAAATTGGAGATTTTCTACAATACAATACTTTTTAAAATTTTAAATTTTAAATTTTAATGATATTGTCAACAAATAATTATAAAAAAATCGTTCCGATTATAACTAATTTTTAAAAAAGATAAGTTCTTAATGAGTTTCATAAATAGTCCTAATTTTCTATGATACTTTCTATTTAATCAAAAATATAGTCCAAAATTGACTTTCAACGAATTCATATCCATATTTTACTAATCTATATTCCAACATTGATTTTTCTTTTTTAAAATATTGTTCACGTGATTTTTTTAAAAAAATATACTTCAAATATATTTTTAGGTTATTGTTCATTTGAACAGTGAACTCACTACAAGAATTATAGCTTTCAGCGTCCAAATATTTAGCGTCGACATATTATTCGACGCCAAAAATCAGTTTTAGCGTCGAATATCAAATTCGACGCTAATTGTCACATTTTTAGCGACGGCCAACCATTTCGACGCCAAAATTTTAATTTTTGGCGTCGAAAACAGTTTCCGACGCCAAATTTATGACTATAGCGTCGAATAATATTCGACGCTAAATAATTTCACAATAGCAATACTTTTTCGCGCCAAATATTAAGCATTTAGCGTCGAAATTGTTTTGTCGACGCTAAAATTCAGACATTTAGCGTCGACAATTCATCGTCGCTAAAGGTTTATGAGGTTCCACCGACAATCCTTGAATCTTTAGCGTCTAACTGTATTTCGACGCCAATACTAGGAATTTAGCGTCGAAAAAATAATTGCGACGCTAAAAATAGACATTTGGCGACGACTAGTTGTCGACGTTAAAGGTTTATGAAGTTTCCACCGACAATCCTTGATTATTTAGCGTCGAATAAAAATTTGACGCTAAAGACTAGACATTTAGCGTCGAATTATCATATTCGACGCTAAAATAGATTAAAATGGCAGAATGCCACCAACCCTTCTCCCCCTCTGTTTTTGCTCTCATTCTCTTCATTTTCATCCTCTGAAAATCTGAGAATTTCTCCTCACAACTCTCCTACAAATCTTCAATAAATTTGTAATCAATTTCCGTTAAGGTAAATATGGTTTCATATTTCTTTATTATTTTCAATTTTTATGATTATATATGTTGTTTATATGCTGTTTGTTAGTGATTTATGATTCATATATGTTGAGTGAGTATATTAATTAACAAAATTGAATTTTTCTGTAAACTATTTAAATAATTTGTCAACCAAATATATATATATATATTATATATATATATATATATATATATATATATATATATTACCATACACACAAGGATCGTAAACATACAATGATATTTGAAGACTTTAAAAGCTCAAAATTTTAATAAGGCCGGGGGAAACAAACACAGTACCAAGTCTGGATCCCAGAAATGGTGCTCTGAGTGAAGGAGGGAGAAGAGAAAATACAACTGAGGGGAGAGATCCGGTCTCTATGCCTCAGAGGAGTAGTAACAATATAAATGGCAGATCTGATATAATTATCAGTCTGCAAGCATGCTATATAAAACTGTAAAGCTTTAAATAAAATAAACAGCTTTGTATATTATTACAGGAGAAATTGCTTACATTTCTTTGTAAAGAACTGAAAATTAAAACTAGTTTAGAGAATTTTTCAGAAGGAGAGATGAAAGGAGGATTGAAGAAAAATCTAAGGTAAAACACGGATGCCCTCTTCTGAGAGTTAATGGGAACTATATACCCAATCAACCAACTACTAAAATTATTACAACTTTGAAAAAGCAAGATGCTTTGAATTATTACGATGACTTTAATACGAAAACAGTAAGATGCTCTGCTCTGCTTTTCTGACTTTTGAAACGTGTTTTGAAAATTTTGCCTTATCATCACATGGGCTTGTCGGAGTGAGCTGGTTTTGATAATGGCATCTGCTTTATGTCTTCATCTTCACATGGGTTTGTTGGAAGCTCGTGATTTTCGTATCTGCTTTTACAACTGTTGAAGCTTTGAAAATATGACTTTTGAGTGAATTGAGGACCCAAAAGGTGAAACAAATCTTTAAAAATGATATCATATCCCACAGCTTTTTTCTCGTGAAGAGAATAGTGAGTGAAGGGGAAAGAATATCAAAGCTTTTACTTCAAAAATTCTTTTTCTTTTTCTTTTTCTCTTTTTCTTTTTCTTTTCTCTTTTTTTTTTTTTTTTATTTATTTTTATTTTAAAGTGGAGAAGATACCGAAACAATCATCTTCATTATCATCTCCGAGGGAAATAAAAGGCTGTGGCTCCTCACCACTTGATGAGCTGGCAGCAGAAGATGCTGGTCTAGAAGTAAGGAGCTGCTGCATGATTTGGAAGTATTCCTCTTCTGATTTGGCACCTGCAAGGAGAGACTGGGCCGAGGATTTCTGAGAGAGGAAAGTGCTTTGGGCTTTGACATCTTCAATGTTTGATTTTATGTGGCCTTTTGCACAGAGCCATTGCTGTACCATGTGTTGGGACAGTTTGGACTGTTCATCAAACTTGGACCACCATTTGACTTTAAAGGTTCTTTGGATTATCAATTGGGTTTCTTGATTGTGGAACTGAAGACTCCACATCCAGACCCAAGGGAGGAAAAACTTTGTACAGAAACAGAAAAAAGGTGGGAATCTCTTTTCTGTAGTAGTAGGGACATAATGGGCTTTAAAGAGGTTTAGGCAGGCTTTAGCATTTGGGGTTAGAATATCTGGGCTTGGCCCATAATAGTTCCACCAGTGTTGGAACCAATTTGGAAGGCTTTCAATGGTTATCTTAGAATTAAAGAAGAATAACCATGAGTGGCTTTTCTTTGGGTTTTGTAAAAGGAAGGTATTAAACCAAGCTTGTTGATAATCCCAATAAGAGAAAGACAAGCAATGATTTAGACGATTATGAAAATTGGCGGGAAAGTATTGAAGGCTATGGAGGGGTTCACCCCACTGTTTTGGAGAAAGGACTTTAAGGATTGTAGCCGTTGAATAGGCTGGCTCAGAATGAGCATCAGAAAGGTAAAAATGTTTGAATTTCACTGATTCAGTGAATTCGAGAATGTCTTGGTAAAAGGATTGGGGTTTTGAGAAATCCCATGGTTTAAAAAACCAACCCTTTGGGAAAAACTTTGAAAGTGTAACAAATGGATCAATATTATAAAACCCATCTTCAACAGACAAAATATTTTGTTGATAGGTTTTATTATGCCAATCCGATCTTTGAGAAGGCTTTTGAGAAACAATTTGGGAAGAAGAACTTCCACTTAAAACAATTTCCTTTTGTGAAAAAGGAGTTTCTTTTGAAATTGGTTTTTGAATTTCTTTAGAGGGTTCTTTCGTTTTTGAAATACTTTGTAATGCAAGTAAAAGTTCAGGGGATTTGGAAATGGATTCAATCCATTCTTTTACCTGATCTTGAGAAGTAACAGCTTTGGATGAAGAGGATTCTTCATTCTCTTGGATTGTATCAGCCCAAGACTTTATAGGGATGCCTAATTCAAGCTTTGGAATAGGTGGTAGTGTCTGGGATTCTTTGTAAGTGCTTGTGATGGCTAGGGTGCTTTGGACAGCAGGTTCTTTAAGTTTGGCTTTTCCAGTATCTTTCTTTTTGGGTGGCATTATCTGTTTTGGAGAAATTCTCTGGTTAGAAAATCTGGAACAGAATTTTTATCACCTTTAATAAATTCAATTTCAAAATCAAAAACACTCAAAATGGCTTGCCATCGTGCAAAAATCTGTTTAGATGCAATGTTTTGAACATCTTTTTCTAAAACATGTTTTGCAGCTTTACAATCAATTCTAAGTAAAAATTTTTGATTTAATAAGTCACTTTGAAACTTAGAAATACATAAGACAATAGATAAAATTTCTTTTTTAATAGTAGAATAATTTTTCTGACAGTCATTCCAATGGGCAGAAACATATTGTACTATTTGTTCTTTATCATTATCAACTTGTTTAAGGATGCCACCATATCCTAAATCAGAGGCATCAGTCTCAACAACCTTATGTAAGCTAGGGTTAGCTAAATAAAGACAGGGAATTTCTTTTACAGTTTCTTTAATTAATCTAATAGCTTTGGTGTGTTCATCAGTCCAAGGGACAGGAACTTTCTTTAACCTATCATGTAAAGGTTTTGCAATTCTATTTATATTAGGGCAAAAATCTAGGACGTAATTCAAACTTCCTAGAAATCTTTGTAGCTGAGTTTTATCCGTGATTTTATCAGGGAATTTATCAGCAAAGGCTAAGGACCTTTCAATAGGGGTAATTGTTCCTTTGGAAATGTAATGTCCTAGGAACCTGACTTTAGTCTGAAATAAAGAAATCTTTGTACTAGAAACAGCTAAACCAGCTTTCCTAGTGGCAAAATAGAAAGTCTTTAAATGTTTGAAATGCTGGTCAATATCATTAGAAAAGATCAACACATCATCAATATAAACAATACAGAAGTCTGAATAAGGGTTATAAATGTCATTCATAATCCTTTGGAATTCAGAAGGTGCATTCTTTAAACCAAATGGCATAGCCGTCCATTCAAATTGTCCAAATGGAACAGTAAAAGCAGTTTTGTAACGGTCTTTAGGATGAATTTGAATTTGCCAAAAACCAGACTTCATATCAAATTTTGAAAATATGAAGGCAGAGTGAAGTTTTTGAAGTAAATCTTTTTTGTTAGGTATGGGATACCTAATCCATTTTAGGGCTTTGTTCAAAGGTTTGTAATTGATAACAAGTCTTGGTGTACCTCTTTCTATTTCAGAATTTTTATTCACATAGAAAGCAGCACAAGACCAAGGAGACCTTGACTTAACAATTAATCCCTTAGACTCTAAATCTTTGATCTCATTCCTACAATGTTTTTCTAAATCCATATTCATTTGAATAGGTCTAGCTTTAGTAGGAATTTGTTTTTCATCAAAAGAAGACTCATATGGAAGATCTATCAAATGTTGCTTCTATTCCAAAAAGCAGAAGGTAGATCAGCACAGATTTCTTTCTCAATTAGAACTTTGAAATCATTAATCTTTTGTTTTATAAAATCAGTTTGTAATTGCTTTTCAAGTCTCTCAATATTCAAATCTTTCTTAAAAAGAGTAAATCACTTTGTTTTTTCTTTAATAAAACATTGATTTGGTTTTGGTAAACAGAACAAGCTTTGATAATATTCAAATTTCTGGTTCTAGGTTTTTCAATAAAAGAAAACTTCAATCTTTTATCTTTTGCTTTGAAAGTTATTACCATCATAGTCAACGGTATAAGGAGTAATGAGGTTTAAGAAAGGGGTTCCTAAAATAACAGCATGATGAATATCATTTGTTAAAAGAAAGGAAGTCCTAAATTCAAAACCATCATTAGAAATTGAAGCATCAACTTTTGAAGAAATTTCTAATTTTGTATTGTTTGCGGCAGAAAGTCTTTCATGAGTTTTCTTATGAAATCTTTCAGGAATGATAATTTCTTTTATACAATTTAAATCAGCACCTGTGTCAAACAAGGCTACTGTATCAATTTGGAAATCTGATGAAAGTATTAAAGTGATCCAAATCAAATATTTTCTGGTTGTAACTTGTTCAAGTACAAAAAGAAAATCATTTGGAAGAGGTTCAATACAATCAAGGTTTTGCTTTTCAGGCTCATCATTTTCAGAATCTGGGCTTTTTTCAAAATTGTCAATTAGTTGACTTTTAAGAAGAAGTTGAATAGCTTCAGAATCAATTTTTTGTTTTTCTTTTAAATCTTTAATTTCAAATTTTATTTCCTGAATTTCTTTTTGAAGATCTTGAATACTGGGTGTATCTTTTTTATTTTTCTTTTTACTTAAGATCTGAGTGAGATCATAAGCATTCTGTTTTAAAACAGGAGTTTTGGAAGATTCACTTTTATCAAAAGTTTTTAAAAGTTTATCAAGATATTCCTTTTGTAAATCAGGGTTTGAAACATGTTTTACAATTTCAAGAAAAGGTTTCTTGATCTTTAGTCAAAACATTAAGTTTTTTATCCTTTAAGTAAGATTCTGTGCTAGAATCACTATCGCTTTGTCTAGAGGTATCAGAGTCAACTAACTCATCAACCTGTAAAGGTTCAGAGTTTCCTGTTAGGGAAAACTCAGAATCAGAAGAATCAATAAGCAAATTTGTTATTTTGGAAAGGATTTCTTCACTGAGATCAAGCTCATGAAGTTTTTTGTTCATCCTACAGTATTTTGCAGTATGACCTTTCTTTCCACATTTATAACAAGTTGCTTCTTTGTAGTTGAAAGAGGCTTTATTCTTAGAAGTTTGAGGTTTCCTATTGGGCTTTTTATAAGGCCTTGAAGGCTTCTTATAAAAATTTTTTTTAAGCTTTTTGTCCTCATCAATCTTAATGGTCTTTAAAGGAGAAACAGTGACTGTGGACTGTTGGATTTGACTTTCTAATCTGGTCAACTGTCTTCCTATAGTATTCAGATTAGTATTACAGAAGTTATTCTGTTGGATAATACTATCTAAGTCTTTATCTGTATCATTGGCTCTATGTATCTTTAAAGGTGAGGCTTTAATCTGAACAGAAGGTTCACCATGTTCTATAGTGATATTTCTAAGTGGAGGGTGTTCAGATTCTATGGTTCTATCACTATCAGAAAGATTCCATTGTGGAATTTTCTTCCTAATGGTAATAGGATTTGATTCTTTAAAAGGGTAAGAAATAGTTTTCTGAAACATATATTTCAAACCAATCAAAAAACATAATGTGAACTTTATGTAGATTTATAAATTCATAATAATTTTCTTGGATCTGTTTTCTTTGATTTAAAAAATTTTAAAAAAACCAAAGTCTTTTTTCTTTGTTCAAATCCGAATAGAAATCTTTATGTAATGTGGTTTTATCCA